>OY776673.1:112962365-113148167 GCA_963675555.1 Leptura quadrifasciata
CAACTAATTAAATGTTCTTCAGAAGGAGTTATTTATTAAACAAAACTTAACAAAACGTGGTTACGAATCTTAAGTTTAAATATACGAAGTGAATTGTTTGAGAACAGAAATAAGACTGACCTGTTTTGCGTGCATTTCGGCGGTCTCTCGTATGCCTCTCGAGGGATGGATAAATGAGCGTAATTTCCACATTACGGTTTTACGGTAGGCTATTGTAGTTGGCCATTACTGCCTCCAGCCTGTCGGCATTTTTGCCTTCAAGGTTAGTTGGTTAGATTGTTAGTTTCATGATTATGGTATATCCTTGCTTAATTGTGGGAAAGTACGCTATATCACCCCCTTGCTATTGTATAACGATATATGTATGAACAATTGAACGAGATTATATAATGAGTAATTGAAAAAAAAAACATTAAATTATTACTAATTATTGTCCATATAATGTTTGTTAATTTAGCACTTTTGTGTGAATCTTACCACTCTACCTTAACGCGTTGTCATAGTTTTCTCTGACGGCACTACACTATCACTGTTGTCTCGCAGTTTCACTGACACTTCCTTTTTGCTTGGCGCCGTGGTGGTGTCCTCGTAGTCCTGGCCTAGGATATGAGCTGGTTTCAATCTGTCTATAGTTACACTAACTTCTTTTTCTTCCCGTTGTATGATAAAATTTCGCTCCTTACGTTTGAGCACTTTAAAGGGCCTGTCGTAGGTAGGTGTCAGAGTCGCGCATGGCGCGTCGTGTCTAGCGAAAACATAGGGTGTTGTTTTTAAGTCCTTAAAAACAAAAGTTGAACGATTTCCGTGTCGCCGTATGGGTGTAGGTTTTAGGGTGCGCATGTGTTTGCGTAGATCTGTGACAAAGTCGCTAGTATTTGTTGTAATACCAGGAAATCCGGAGATTATTTCGCCAGGTAAGCGTAAATTGTCTCCGTAAACCATTTCTGCTGTGGTGGCATCCATGTCTTCTTTAATCGCTGTTCGGATACCATCGTGAGGCTGGATACCCAGTCATCCTATCATCCTGTCATCCTGTTCACGACACTTAATGGCTGCTTTTAATTGTCTGTGTAATCTCTCCACTAAGCCATTGGCGACCGGGTGAAAAGCTGAGGTCCTGAAGTGTGACGTGCCTATTAAGCGTGTTAACTCTTTGAATAAGCACGATTCAAACTGTTTACCTTGGTCTGTTGTGTTTGCTCCGGGAACTCCAAAACGAGCGATCCATGTTTCGACGAATGCCTTCGCGACTGTTTCGTTGTGATGTCTTGCAGGGTTATTGTTTCCGGCCACCGTATGAATCGATCCACACACGTGAAGATGTATTTGTAACCTCTACAGAACGGCAGGGGTCCCACTAAGTCGATATGCAAGTGTTGGAACCTTAACGCGGGTTTACCAAAATTGCGTATCGGTGCAGAGACGTGTCTTGTGTAACTTTGTACTTTTGGCACTGGAGACACGTTTTAGTCCATTCCTTGCAGTCTTTTTGTACGGATGGCCATACGTAGCGCTAGCTTATCATTTTCTGCGTTGCTCGGATTCCTGGATGCAATAATCCGTGTAGCGACAGGAAAACTTTTCACCTCATGTCCTTTGTTATAAACGGGAGTACTTTGTTCGTGGAAATATCGCAGTAAATTTCGACGTTTGAAGGTGGGAAATTAATTTTTCTAAGTATAAGTCCTGTTTTCTTATTGGAAATAAAAGTTTCCAGCTCTTGATCGTCTGTTTGTGATGCTGCAAGTTCCAGGGGGTCTATTATGGCGGTTACTTCTTCTATGCGAGACAAGGCATCAGCGACTACATTAGCCTTAAACATAATATTTTTAGTCGCAAACTCCTCTATAAATCCTTATTTTACTATAAGGAAAGTAACCAGACTGCAACCAAAGTTACAAATCTGGCGCGTTAAGTGTAATAATTGCATATTACCATCAAAACGCTAATGCTTCGATTGCAACAAACACCAGCCGAAAGACTGATCCTACTTAAAGGAGCTCCCTTGCCAGTCGTCACACACCACTTGCAGACCGCAGTTTCGAGCTGTTGGCTCTCGTCAGTGCAAGGTAGGTATGCGACGACCGACATGAGAATCCTTTGACAAGACAAAAATATTATGTTTAATATTCGGCCCTCTAAAAGCACATTTGAACTATGCTAAGCCAAGTCAGGCTATTTATTTTTCGATTGCAACGGACACTGGACCGCTAGATGGCGCCTGCTGGCTGTTTTACATGTCGCTATTGTAAAAATACCGGGATGTACTATAGTCAAAGGATTCTCATGTCGGTCGTCGCATACCTACCTTGCACTGACGAGAGCCAACAGCTCGAAGCTGCAGTCTGCAAGTGGTGTGTGACGACTGGCAAGGGAGCTCCTTTAAGTAGGATCAGTCTTTCGGCTGGTGTTTGTTGCAATCGAAGCATTAGCGTTTTGATGGTAATATGCAATTATTACACTTAACGCGCCAGATTTGTAACTTTGGTTGCAGTCTGGTTACTTTCCTTATAGTAAAATAAGGATTTATAGAGGAGTTTGCGACTAAAAATATTATGTTTAATATTCCGCCCTCTAAAAGCACATTTGAACTATGCTAAGCCAAGTCAGGCTATTTATTTTTCGATTGCAACGGACACTGGACCGCTAGATGGCGTCTGCTGGCTGTTTTACATGTCGCTATTGTAAAAATACTGGGATGTAATATAGTCAAAGGATTCTCATGTCGGTCGTCGCATACCTACCTTGCACTGACGAGAGCCGACAACTCGAAACTGCAGTCTGCAAGTGGTGTGTGACGACTGGCAAGGGAGCTCCTTTAAGTAGGATCAGTCTTTCGGCTGGTGTTTGTTGCAATCGAAGCATTAGCGTTTTGATGGTAATATGCAATTATTACACTTAACGCGCCAGATTTGTAACTTTGGTTGCAGTCTGGTTACTTTCCTTATAGTAAAATAAGGATTTATAGAGGAGTTTGCGACTAAAAATATTATGTTTAATATTCCGCCCTCTAAAAGCACATTTGAACTATGCTAAGCCAAGTCAGGCTATTTATTTTTAGATTGCAACGGACACTGAACCGCTAGATGGCGCCTGCTGGCTGTTTTACATGTCGCTATTGTAAAAATACCGGGATGTACTATAGTCAAAGGATTCTCATGTCGGTCGTCGCATACCTTCCTTGCACTGACGAGAGCCAACAGCTCGAAACTGCGGTCTGCAAGTGGTGTGTGACGACTGGCAAGGGAGCTCCTTTAAGTAGGATCAGTCTTTCGGCTGGTGTTTGTTGCAATCGAAGCATTAGCGTTTTGATGGTAATATGCAATTATTACACTTAACGCGCCAGATTTGTAACTTTGGTTGCAGTCTGGTTACTTTCCTTATAGTAAAATAAGGATTTATAGAGGAGTTTGCGACTAAAAATATTATGTTTAATATTCCGCCCTCTAAAAGCACATTTGAACTACATTAGCCTTGTCAGAAATGTGTTGGATGTCTGATGTAAATTGTGCGATAAAATCTAAATGCCGAAATTGTCTCGGTGAGCACTTATCTGTTTTCTGTCGCAGAGCAATAATTAGCGGTTTATGATCCGTGAAGATAGTAAATGCTCGTCCCTCTATTGCGAAACGATCTCTTGACTGCCATGTACGTGGCTAATAACTCACGATCATACGCACTGTATTTTCTTTGTGCAGATGTAAGTGATTTCGTAAAAAAATATAGTGGTTGCCAGGCTCCATTAACTAGTTGTTGTAGGGCGGCCCTCATCGCGAAATCAGAGGCATCCACTACAATACACAGTGGCGCGCCAGCTACAGGGTGTGCAAGCATCGTGGCATGCGCAAGTCTGTTTTTTTAAGTCATTAAATGCACTTTCTGTTTTGTTCGATCAATTAATTGGTGCGTTTCCTTTTAGCTTAGGTCCTTTTAAAAGTACATTCAGGGGCTGTTGAACCGCTGCCGCATCGGGTATGAAACGACGGTAGAAGTTAACCATACCTAGAAATCGGCGTAATTGTTGTACATTTTTCGGTTTAGTGAATTCCAAAATTGCTTGTACCTTTTATGAGAGAGGCTTAGTTCCTTCTGCGTTAATGGAGTATCCTAGGAATTTTACTTCACTTGCGCCAAATACACATTTTCCCGGATTGATAGCGATACCGTACTCGTTAAGTTTTTCGAAAACTAACTGTAGATGTTGGAGATGCTGCTGTTCGTCTTCTGATGCAACCAGGATGTCGTCCAAATATGCGTAACAAAAGTCCAGTCCTCTCAAAAAGAGTTTATGAAACGTTGAAATGTTTGTGCTGCATTACGCAAACCGAATGGCATTACGTTGAATGCGAAAAGGCCAAAAGGTGTTGTCACTGCCGTTTTCGGTACGTCTTCCTGATTTACAGGAATTTGATGGTAGGCCCTAACTAGATCAATGGTAGAATATATTTTCTTACCTGCCAGCATGTGTGTGTAGTCCTCTATGTGTGGAAAGGGGTATCTTGCTACGAGTTGAACGTACATAAACATATAGATACGTTGGATCTTAATGATTATCACATATTACGTAACGAAATCACTTGGGCTACCGTGGCGTAGCAGATATCGTAAGCAACTTGACCCGGAAAGTGATGTACGTGCCTACGATAAAATTTCTCTAGCTCAGACTATCTCAGGGCGTTAAGCCCAAGCTTACACAAACTATGATAAATTATTAGTTTACTTACTTAACAAATCACTGAGTTTTTCCATATGTAGTGGTCGCAGACGAAATAATGACACTTTCTTTAAAAATGAAATGCACTATATTGAACAATTTACAAAATTGGTTCTCTAGAATATAACCTGGCGATGTTCACAGTTGTGGCCAATATTTCACGATTAATCAGTTATAACATTCATAAAATGCCTCGTGTAGCTACACATCGGTTTACATTATTATCATGAATGGTCATAAATTCTGCCACAAAGGTTTGATTTAAAGAACCTCCTTAAATATATGTAAATATATGCATAAAATCTCTAATATATACAGGTTAAAATGCCAAAGGTATGAATTGATGTCCAGCGGAACCACTGAAGGTGGTACCCGGTAAGTAAAAATAAACACAACACCAAACACACTTATTCAGGGTGGTACGATACCGAGTCCGGACGTGGAGGAACTGTAGCCCTACGTAGATGTCTTCGGGACACAAGACATGGACCCAAGGATGGGGTTGATGGTAGCCTCACCAGCCCTGGAGCCTTCCACTGTGTGTGGATGCCCCGTCCGTGGAACTCTCACTGACGTGTGTAGAAGCCCCGTCCGTGGAACCCTAAAGATATCACGATTTAATTCACAGTCAGAAATGCACGTGAAGCGTGCTTAATGTGAGAAATTCTGACATAACCTAAAAATGAAAAATAATTTACCTCACTGATGAGGGAACAATCCACCAAAACTCCTGGAAGCCACAGTCGGATAAATGGGGTTGAGTCGCCTTTTAAAGTTGACACTGTATTTCCACAGGAAAGCCTGCAAATTTGCGAAACACGTGGGTAGAGAACGGGCAAGATGGCGTGAAGAGGTTAGCTTACCTTGTGTAATTTAATATCCTGCTTCCGCAGATAAAATTTACTCACAAACACAAAATATTCCGCTAAACGGAACAACAACGGATTGAGGAAATTTTCTTGAGTTGATTATTCTAAAATCCACGCGGATGACTTGAATAAAATCAAGGTTCACAGAATAACAACTAACCAACAAGCCAAGCCAAGCCAACCAAAAAATGTCTGCTTCCGTTTTCACTGTTGATCACGTGTCACAAATGTGTCGCCCTCCCATGGAGAATAGCGAAATGTGTTACGGACGTGTAGCAGTTGTTATAATGCGGCCCACAAAACGCTAAAGCGTATGGTGGGTCGCATACGCTAGAGGTCCGTAACAACTCCCCCTTTACTCGCAGGAAAAAAAATCGAAGATTTTTTTTTCTTACTAGCTTCTCACCAGAGGATGGATAATTGGTGGGGAGACTTAATATGCACGGGGATGGCTAACCCGCCTCCCAAGTTACCATCAGGCATAACAATGAAAATAATGAGACTTAAATGCACGAGGATGACTAACTCGTCTCCTAAGTTATCATCAGGCATAACAACAAAAATAATGTCAAAAAATAAGGAGACTTAAATGCACGGGGATGGCTAACTCGTCTCCCAAGTTACCATCAGGCATAACAACACAACTCAAAAAAAAAAAAATACATAGAGAAAAAAAAGAAGGGAAAAAAAAAGACAAAAAAAACGCATAAGGACTTAACAGCTAGGAAGTAGCTCGCCCCAAGGCTACTCCACCAGCAAAACAATGAGGTACGGGAGTGTTCCCCGTCACACCACGACGACCACCCTTGCTAGACAACGAGGTTAGTCTGAAGCCCAGTAGTGCCTACCCGGGTAATGATAACCAGGCCTAGACCAGGCTACCTCCAAGCAGCACCTCCCAAGCTCGAGCCCCTCCAGATGGATACCTTTAAAGGCAGCTGCCGGCAATGTGAGCGCCCCCAACGAGACGGAGTCCCTCAAGACGCAAGCGCCACACAAGACCATTTTTTTGGGGACTTTTACCCCTCGCAGGTATAACCACGGTGATGGTATTCGTGCATCCCCCATCACAGAGATCCAACCAAAGACACTTCCTCCCGTGAGGCGGAAAGAGGTGAAAACTTACTCAGTGGGTTTCAGCCACCTGAGCAAGACCAATGAACCAGAAAAACAAATGTTACTACCAAATTAACGACAGAAGTGACCTAAAACCATGTTACTACCAAATTAACGACAGAAGTGACCTAAAACCATGTTACTAAGACCAACATAAAAAAAAAACGAATTCGTCATTGCCTATTCGGATGCCTAAGTACGTCAACGGAACTAACAGAACAGACCACAACTAGTTGTCATCGGGAGGGTGTGCTTTCAGATCTTTTATGTGCCACACCGAACGTTTACCGTCAGAACCTTCAAGCTCATAAGTCCATGGTGAGAGAATTTTTCTAATCGTGAAAGGACCCACAAATTTAGGTGCTAACTTTGCCGTGAAATATTTAGAAGCATCAGACTGGGCGTGAGAACGTCTCCAGACCTTTTGCTTCAAAACGAACTTATCGGGTCGGCGTCTTAGGTTATAATGTTTCTTACTGGATTTATGGGCCTTTAATATTCTACTCTGAACATCCTTATAAATCTTAGCGAAGGCAAGTTTACGGTTTTCAGGATTTACAACTGGATACTCCGACTCAGAAGGTACGTACTTATCACTGTTGCCATCTAACGAAATTTCACGACCAAAATTGACAAAATTAGGCGTTAGGCCTGTAACCTCATGTTTGGACGATCTAATGGCGAAACCTATTTTCGGCAAAAATTGATCCCAAGCCCTGTGATTATCCTTTACATACGCAGATAACATAGTCTTAACAACACGATTTACCCTTTCAGTCAGGTTGCATTGAGGGTGGTAATTTGCGGTGTATGCTATTTCGATGTTGTAAGTTTTCGCAAGATTTTGGAAACGGTTACCTTGAAACTGACGACCATTGTCTACCACTATAGTCTTCGGAGCGCCAAATAAGAGAATTACATTATCCTCAATGACCTGCGATATGCTATTAGCGGTAGCTGACCTCAACGGAAACACCATGGCAAACTTACTAAAATTGTCACACACGACAAGAATAAACTGATAACCCTTAGCCGTCCTGGGTAATGGACCCATCAGATCGGCACTAACTAATTGCCAAGGTTTTCCAACGGTAGGTGTCTTACTCAACAAATTTCCCCTAAGTGACTTCTGTTCGGGTTTAGTACTTATGCAAATCTCACATTGCCTAACGAACTTAGCCACATCGGCCTTTAATTTCGGCCAATAATACCTATTTCCCACTCGAGCCACAGTCTTATGGACCCCTGTGTGTCCACAACTCGCATCACAATGCAACGACCTAATTATTTCTAGGCGTTTCTCTTTGGGTAAAACCAGTCTCCAAGTGTCGGCAGGATCTGCTAACTCGGGATAACGCAAACGTACATACTTGTACAACTGGCCATTCTGTATACGCCATAAGGGATAACGCATAGGAGACCTTTCGACTCGCTCTAACATTCTCAAATACCATTTATCGGTGGGAGAATCAGCATGGTCCATGACCGAGAATACTTCGATGGATTCCACCGTTACTGGTACTGAACGAGACAGAAAATCAGGGACGGTATGTTCAGAGCCCTTGCGATGAATCAGTTCAAAATCATAAGGTTGCAGACGAAGTGCCCATCTGGCCAATCGACCTTGGGGATCTTTCAGCTGCTGCAACCATAGCAAAGAATGACAATCCGTTATGATTTTGAAGTGGAAACCTTCCAGATAGTGACGTAGCTTCTCCACTGCCCAAATTACGCCAATGCATTCTCTTTCGACCGAGCTATATTTGCGCTCCTGGCTAGTCAAAGAACGGGACAAATAGCAAATTACCTTTTCGCCATCATCAAATTGCTGCGTGAGCACGGCACCGACACCGAATGCCGACGAATCTGTCTGCACATAAAAGGTACGCTCAAAATCAGGACAGGTCAAAATAGGTGCAGTAACCAAACACTCCTTAAGAAGTTTAAAAGATTTCTCACACTCAGGCGACCAACACCAACTAACATTCTTCTTAGTGAGGTTCGACAAAGGAGCCACTATTGTAGAAAACTGCGGTACAAACCTTCGATACCAAGATGCTGTGCCTATAAATCTACGAATTTCCCTAACGTTTTTCGGAGAAGGTACACTCAAAATCGACTCTACTTTCGCTGGGTCAGGACGTAAACCGTACTTATCAACAACATATCCCAAGTACTTAAGCTCAGGACGGCAAAATTGACACTTGTCAAAACTAACTATCAGCCCAGCAGAATGCAAGCGATCAAAAACCTTCTGCAACGTCTCTAGGTGAGATTCGAAATCTTTCGACACTACCACAATGTCATCCAAATAAACCAAAACCGAAGGCTGCAAATCAGCTCCAAGCACGGTATCAATAAGACGCTGCCAAGTCGCAGGCGCATTTGACAACCCAAAAGGCATAACACGAAACCTATACAAGCCATTAGGGACAGTGAAAGCGGTATAGTCTTTGGACGATTCAGCAATAGGAACTTGCCAATATGCACTCTTAATATCTAATGAACTTAAATATTTGGCATCCCTCAACTGATCTAATATGGAGGAAATCAGCGGCAGAGGATAGGCATCCTTTTTAGTAACAGCGTTAAGGCGCCGGTAATCTACACAAAAACGCAGAGTTTGATCCTTTTTCTGAACTAAACATATTGGGGAAGACCAAGGACTTTTACACGGTTCGATGATATTTAACTCCAGCATTTTCTTAATTTCATCATCAATAAGTTTTTGTCTGGCAGGCGAAACAGGATAGTATCTCTGTTTGATAGGTTTGGTATCTGGGAGTAATTCGATCTCATGAGAAACGAGATGTGTACGACCAAGGGAAGTACCCATCAGTTTCCGGTTTTCATCCACCAAACTATCCAGAGCTAGTTTCTGTGATACACTTAAAGAAGTTTCGTCAAGGACACTGTTAACCTCAACGATTGGTTCCTGCTCAGAAAAATGCCAAACATCTTGTCGTAAATCTGGTATAATATTCATCGCCACCCAAAAATCTATCCCTAGAATTAACTTATGCGGTATTTCCGGAACTACTAGGACATCTATTACATGAACTTTGTCACCCAAGCAGAAAGGAACAGATACATAACCTATAACGGAACAGACTTGCCCGTTAGCCACTCTGCACTCATTGACAGAAGGCTTCAAACTTAAACCAATCTGCTGGAAGACCTCAAAACCGGATGATCCTACCATTGTCCTGGTAGCACCTGAATCCAACAAACCCATCATAGGAAAACCTAACACTGAAAGTTGTAAGTAAGGACGCTGATCACCAACCACATGAGAAATGACATAATCGAGAAAAATTTGTTGCTTTAAGTCAACAACATTGCTGGTCG
The DNA here is from genome assembly GCA_963675555.1 of Leptura quadrifasciata. NCBI lineage: Eukaryota > Metazoa > Arthropoda > Insecta > Coleoptera > Cerambycidae > Leptura > Leptura quadrifasciata. Next base: position 112,972,413 of record OY776673.1, read on the forward strand.
ACTCACATACACCGGGAGAAACTGTTCGACCAATTAGTGTCTCCCTGGACAGTTTTCCGAACGCGAACACTTAGGACAGGACCTAATCGTAACCTCTGCTTTACCACATTTATAGCAGAATTTCTTCCTAGGAGCCTGACACTCCCGATGCCCATGACCTACTTGACCACAATTAAAACATTTGATTCCAGAATGTTGGACTTCATCCAAGACGAGACTAGAACGAGAGGTTGAGCGAGAAGTAGTAGAACTAGTAGATGCATAAGCCAACTCTGGTATAAGAGATTTACTCTTAGGTGGAGGAGGAACATATGACTTAGCCAATTGTCGTTTCGAGTCGAGCATACGACAACATTGCAGGAGTTGCGTGACGGAAGTTATATCTTCAAAAGCAAGAAAAGGATGATAGTATGGATCTATGCGCTCCAAAATGATTTCGAGTTGGGTTCCCATAGGTATTGGAGTGTGCATCTTCTTGAACAACCCAATCATACTAGCGATGTACAATCCTATACTCTCCTGACTACCTTGAGTACGTCGCTTAATCTCCTCAAACAAGTCGCGGTCAAAAGACTCTGGCATAAACTGTTCCCTCATTGCCTCCACTAAGGATGGCCAATCGGTGGCCCAGTCTTTCACCAGATTATACCAATTGTAGGCATCTCCCTCGAATAAGTCTACTGCATCTTTAAATAACCGTGCGCGTGAAATACCACAAGACCTCCGTTTCTCCTCGACGCGTTCTAAAAAAGTTGAAAAAGACATGTCGCCCTTTCGGCCAGTAAATTTCAAGCCCCAGTCTCTAACCGGTACGGGTTTAGGTTTCGCAGCCTCCTCCTCATCTGAACTAAAATCAGTAGTTATTGCAGAGCTATGCGCATCAGGCTGAACCTGAGCCATGGCATTATGCAATACCGACATATCGAGGATGGCTGACTCTTTAAGCTTACGATCCCCGCGGGCCTTATCCTTAAGTTTATCAAAAGCTAACAATAATTTAAGCCGAGTACTGGACTTCACACCTTTTTGCTCATCATTAGTTGGCATGGATCTGTTAACACGACCCAACGCATGAGCTATCTTGGAAACAATCCCCTTATATTTACTATCGTGCTCACTACCTACAAATTCATCAATAAGTTTTTGAATAGTTGCTAGGGATGCCGTTAGGGCTTCAGAGTCGACAGTGAATTGGTACGGGTAAGGAGGACTTTTAATAGCCAAAATAGTCTTCTCTAAATGTATGGCTTCTCTTAAAACGGTACGCAACTCTGCCACAGTAAGATCACTACCATCTCCTAAGCCACGTACTTGTAATTCATAAACAAGCTCATCCCTAACTAACCTATTGATATCTAACTTAATTTGTGAACTAGCCATACTGAATTTTCAATCAAACACACGAAAGAACGACAAAATCAGGTAAATTAACAAAACGACGCTGGGCGTCGGTACGTATATAGACGCAAAAAAAGCTTACCAACACTAATAAGTACTTAGCAATGTGTAATAACGACAAAATCAAGTAAATTGGCAAAGCGACGCTGGGCGTCGGTACGTATATAGACACAAAAAAACTTACCAACACTAACAAGTACTTAGTAATGAGTAAAAACGACAAAATCAGGTAAGTTAACAAAACGACGCTGGGCGTCGGTACGTAAAAAAAATTGACAAACACTAATAAGCACTTAATAATGTATAAAAACGACAAAATCTAGAAAATTAGCAAAACGACGCTGGGCGTCGGCAACTGTATGGACGCAGAAAAAGTTTACTAACACTAGTAAGTACCTAATAATGTGTAAAAATGACAATATCGGGTAAATTAGCAAAACGACGCTGGGCGTCGGTACGTATCAACAACAAAAAAATCTGTTGGCTGCACTTAGGAATCTTTCCAATGGTTTATACGCAACAACTATTGTTTACTAATCCGCTCATGAAATAGTAAGACAAAAAAACGAAGTCACCCCCCTACCAAAAAAAAGCGAAGCGATTACGCTGAGGCAAAGTAACCCCCTTTTGATGTGTGTCACGTACATTACTATGTATCTGGCTATTATTTCGTATGCAAACCACCAAAAAATGGAACACTCAATTTATCACCAAAAAAACTTAATTAGGGGCGATACTGCTATCCCCTTGAGATAACTGCACTATTTAAGTTGGGCGCCACTGCTATCGCCTTGAGATAACTGTACTATTTAAGTTGGGCGCCACTGCTATCGCCTTGAGATAACTGTACTATTTAAGTTGGGCGCCACTGCTACGAGTTGAACGTACATAAACATATAGATACGTTGGATCTTAATGATTATCACATATTACGTAACGAAATCACTTGGGCTACCGTGGCGTAGCAGATATCGTAAGCAACTTGACCCGGAAAGTGATGTACGTGCCTACGATAAAATTTCTCTAGCTCAGACTATCTCAGGGCGTTAAGCCCAAGCTTACACAAACTATGATAAATTATTAGTTTACTTACTTAACAAATCACTGAGTTTTTCCATATGTAGTGGTCGCAGACGAAATAATGACACTTTCTTTAAAAATGAAATGCACTATATTGAACAATTTACAAAATTGGTTCTCTAGAATATAACCTGGCGATGTTCACAGTTGTGGCCAATATTTCACGATTAATCAGTTATAACATTCATAAAATGCCTCGTGTAGCTACACATCGGTTTACATTATTATCATGAATGGTCATAAATTCTGCCACAAAGGTTTGATTTAAAGAACCTCCTTAAATATATGTAAATATATGCATAAAATCTCTAATATATACAGGTTAAAATGCCAAAGGTATGAATTGATGTCCAGCGGAACCACTGAAGGTGGTACCCGGTAAGTAAAAATAAACACAACACCAAACACACTTATTCAGGGTGGTACGATACCGAGTCCGGACGTGGAGGAACTGTAGCCCTACGTAGATGTCTTCGGGACACAAGACATGGACCCAAGGATGGGGTTGATGGTAGCCTCACCAGCCCTGGAGCCTTCCACTGTGTGTGGATGCCCCGTCCGTGGAACTCTCACTGACGTGTGTAGAAGCCCCGTCCGTGGAACCCTAAAGATATCACGATTTAATTCACAGTCAGAAATGCACGTGAAGCGTGCTTAATGTGAGAAATTCTGACATAACCTAAAAATGAAAAATAATTTACCTCACTGATGAGGGAACAATCCACCAAAACTCCTGGAAGCCACAGTCGGATAAATGGGGTTGAGTCGCCTTTTAAAGTTGACACTGTATTTCCACAGGAAAGCCTGCAAATTTGCGAAACACGTGGGTAGAGAACGGGCAAGATGGCGTGAAGAGGTTAGCTTACCTTGTGTAATTTAATATCCTGCTTCCGCAGATAAAATTTACTCACAAACACAAAATATTCCGCTAAACGGAACAACAACGGATTGAGGAAATTTTCTTGAGTTGATTATTCTAAAATCCACGCGGATGACTTGAATAAAATCAAGGTTCACAGAATAACAACTAACCAACAAGCCAAGCCAAGCCAACCAAAAAATGTCTGCTTCCGTTTTCACTGTTGATCACGTGTCACAAATGTGTCGCCCTCCCATGGAGAATAGCGAAATGTGTTACGGACGTGTAGCAGTTGTTATAATGCGGCCCACAAAACGCTAAAGCGTATGGTGGGTCGCATACGCTAGAGGTCCGTAACAATCTGTCAGGGATGGTACGTGTATTCAGGGCTCTATAGTCGCCGGAAGGACGCAAACCTTCATTTTTCTTAGGTACAATGTGTAATACTGAGGCCCACTCACTTTTCGAGGGTTGCACAATTTCAGTCTGTAGCATTGTTTGAAATTCTTCTTTTGCCGTTTTTAGGCGATCCGGTGGTAAGCGTCGGGGTCTGCAAAATACCAGTGGACCGGGCGTAGTCTTAATGTGATGTGTTACGTTGTGTTTCACCGTTCGGCACAAACCAGAAGGGCGCGTAATGTCGATATATTCAGTTAATAATTGATGATATCTCGATTTGTCATTGATGGTCTTGATTGAGATCGTACTGAAAAGTGAAGTGGTTCCGTCTATTAGACGCTGATTGCGGATGTCAACTAGTAATCCATAAAAAATTTAAAAATCTGCACCTATTATTGCTTTATCCACGTTCGCAATGACGAATTTCCACATGAACTCTCGTCTTAGTCCTAGGTTTAGGTTCTTCGTAACAGTTCCATATGTGGCGATCGTAGATCCGTTTTTATAATCGCTGGTTGACGCGTTTTCGTGGGAAAACACATAGGTCTGCGCCTCTATCAATTAAGTACGAGGATTTAGAAACTCGATCTGTTACGAATAAGCGGCTTACTGTGGTGCCGCGACTAATGACGGTTGTCGGCGTTTCCCGTCTATTGACATGGTGTGGTACATTTTTTGCCCTTTCACCAAAGCGTCTATGATACCAGCACTGATTTTCTTGCTCACTGTTTGGATTGTTGTTGTGGCTGTAGCTTCTCGTCCTCGACCTGTTTACATGGCGGTTTTGTGTGTGGCTGCGTTGCTGTGTGAGTTCGCCAACGCAAAGTTTTAACTCGTGGAGTTCCTGCGATTATTTGTCGATTACGTGGTTTCTGCTCAACTGTGCCACTTGACTTTCGGGTCTGGTCTCGTTAATCTTGTCTGCGAGATCTGCAACCTTATTGAGCTCGGCGTCGGTTTGTGTGGCTAGGATAGCCTGCATGGAGAGTGAAAGACGATTTGCCCACAGTGTACGTAAGATTATGTAGATGTCTGAGAAATTGAGACGGTGTTCTGTCGCCTATCTCTTCATGTTCAAGGAGCCTTTTAGTTCGCAGTTCTTGTGATATAGATAGCCTTTTGATTAGTTCACTTTTGATTGCGTCATATTTCTTTGTAGTTGGAGATGAAGTTATAATGTATTTTACCTCTTGCGCGATTTTATTGTCCAACTGTGATATCACGTTTTCGAATCCGCCGTCACGTTACTAAGTACGAATTGCCCCTCGAGTTGGCAGAACCAAAATGCCGGTTCTTCTTGCCAAAAGGGTGGAATTTTTACGGACAAACGTTTTGTTGCTCCGTAACTGGCATTTTGTTAGAGTTTTTTTTTACTTGCACTGTACTTAACACGACTAATACGAGTGCTCCTTCTGATCACGTCGGGGTCACCAATTGTTTATAACGCTTTTCCTATAAAATGGTTTTTGTACATGAAAAATAAAATTTTACTGAACTTTTGCATACCTTTTTCAGAATGAAGGAAATGAAGTTACATTTTCATATTTGTTTTCCACTACGACTTCAACAAGTCCATTGAGATATTCTACAAAGTTGTGTTGTTATGCCTGAAATCCAATCGTATTTGGCACACCCTAATACAATAATATATCAAAATGTGTATGACCTTATTGGAATCACCTTGTCAAAAAAGTTATCAACATTTTGTTGTAATGTAATATATCAACCGATGTTATAATAGTATATTATTATACAAGTGTATAAGTAAATCGCACGCACGGGTTTAGGGCACGACGAGTGTAGCGAGGAGGTTCCTAAAGGAAGGAGCAAGCGATTTAAAGGCTACTTATACAAGTGTATTATACGCTATTTTTATTATACCTACACTGCAAAGTAAAAATTAGGAAAATTAATTAATGTAGATTCATTTTACAAGGTAATCTCTGAATTTTATTTTTAATCGGTAACATAGAGACGGTTACAATTTTTTTGTTTGGTTGTTGTGTACATTGTTAATATAAATTTGTTGATTTGTGAAGTTTGTTTCGACTTTGTGTTTGTGAATTATAAAATGAATGAAAACGAGGATATTTCATCCGAGATTAAAATGTTAGCCGAACAAGCTGAACAGCGATTAATCCCCACGAAATCTAAATAACCCCAATAGTACGATTCATATTCATTTAAATAAATAAAGATTAGTTCTGATTACCTGAGTATTTATCATTGCTCAAAATTGTTTGTTACCTAAGCATCCTTAAAGCTCTAGTGCTTTAAAGACCTGATTTTGCATGCTTTTTAGTTTCAAAAACATGGATTATAATTCAGGTATAAAAAAAAAGCTATTTCGAACCAGCGAGGTGGTCTACCAATCGGGAGAATTGAGAATGAAGATGGGAATTTCGGAAAGTAACCGGTAATTTTAAAATACTTTTTTGGCGAGCATTATTTCACTGTGTAAAAACGTAATATATGAAGAGTCTTTTAATAGGAAAATATAAAAGATGTGGTGGGGAAAGATAATCGTATTTTTATGCCTATTTATGTCGTGTCTATTTTTTGCAAAAGTAGCTTCTGTCATTTTTTTTATTTTGACTGCTAAGATATACAATCATAAATGTTTTTTAATCGTTTAATAATGCAATACTTGAGTTCGCTTGTTGATTGGTTTTCCAAAATTTTGACATCACGAAAATTTGGAAAGCAAAAATAGTGATTATTTCATTTCTGGCTCTTAGTTGAAAAACCATATGATTAAGCGGTATTAACAGTATTGCAGTAGTTTTTCTGAAACTTTGGAAAATCGTGAAAATGTATAAATATACGTATGTGCATTAAATCCTTTAATATATAATACGGAGCTACGAATTCGAAAAATTTAAATAATTACGAGCACAAATTAAACATAAGGTTCACATGTCCTGTAAACTATATCTTGAAACTATTGAAACAGAAATTAAAGATAATGTAGCGTATCCACTTACACAGACTTTGATCTTGGTTTTTTATGTATTTATCACGATCGTGTAAAAACTAACAGTTTCTTTTACATTATTTCCAGTGTAAAAAATGGCCTTTTATAAGAAACTGTTCAATAAAAATTTTTATTGCACGCTTTTATTGCACGATTTCTAAAAAATTTAAAAACTACGGCAGTTTATTGATAATATGGTTTTCTTAGTTACTATCATCCCAGATTTTCAGTCATAATCATGAAGTGACATAATTAGAATGGAGACTTCAACTACAACTCGAATAATACTAACCGTCAAAGTGACATTCACAAAAAGTTGATACAGTTTTACAAATATTCATGAAAAATTGCCCATTTCTTACAATAATTAGAACGATCGAAGATAAAACATTGTAAGACACACTTGTAAAAAGCCTCTTTATTGCACTCATGGCTATTAAAAACACTCGTTTCGCTCGTATTTTTAATCTAGCCATTCGTGCAATAAAGAATGGCTTTTTACACTTTTATCTTAAATGACTATTTAAGTATATATTATAAAATCAAATCAAATAATTAACAAAAATATTATTTTCGAATTGTGATAGTTTGAATAAAACACCTTATTTTCTATCCGATTCCATTTATTTCATGGGCATAGATAACTTTAAAAGTTTTATTTTGGTCTTCTTCAATTCAAGAAATAATATGTCGTCTCTAATACCGTCCACTTTCTACCATAACAACGAGGAAGTAGAAGACCCACAAACAATTGCCGATAATTTTGTTGAACCTATTGCTTACTGTAACAGAAAATCTGAACTGAAGAACAGATTCTAATCGTTATCAGAAAACTAAAGGCTAATATAACATTGGAACCAGATCTCATCCCAGCGTTTTAAATCAAAGATTGTTCAGTAATATTTGCTAAACCCATTGAACATATATTTAATATGTTAACGTACTAGAGACATTCTGTTTTCCGGACAAATGGAAATTATCACGAGTTTGTGTCATCAAGAAAGGTGATAACAACGATTTTTTCAACTATAGGCCAATTACTATAATTTGCAATTTTGTCACAATTCTGGAAACTATTTTACACTCTGTTATTTATGACCATACATCCAGTATGATTTCGTCCAACTAACATGGATTTATGAGGGGCAGATCCACAGTAACCAATCTCATTGGCATTACTCAACACTTAAATCGAAAACTTGATCAGTCCAGTCAGGTTGATGGGATTTACACGGATTTTTTCAAGGTCGTGTTGCACAGGCAACTTTTTTTACGATTTAGGAGTATACTTTGATCCTAAATTTAATTTCATAAAATATATCGAATCAATAGAATCTGGTGCCATTAAAGAGATAGGATTTCTCACACGGAACTGTAAGGGGTTTGCGAACGCACACACTATCCGTATTTTATACGTCTCGAGTATGCGACAGTGGTTGGTGCCTCACTTACAATGTTCATGTCCTCCAACTCGAAAAAAATACAATGTAGGTTTCTCAAATCTGCTACCCATATAATTAATGGTTATTATCCGCAAATTATTTCCACACGAAATACTCTACTCCTTTATCGCTTTAATGTATGCGAACTAAACAAAAGAAGAGCCGCCTCCATAATATTTTTGTATAGAATTGTAAATAATTTCCTTGGGTGTATCAGCCTCTCCAATCAAATTATATATAAAATAGCCAGAATTTCTTCTAGAAATAGCAACTTTATTCATCTTTCCACTGCGAGAACAAATATTCTTGTGGCATCACTTATGTATCAAATAATGTATATTAATTATACAATCCTGGAAAGTTGGCTTGATACATTTTGCACTAACACATCACAAATAAAAAAAAATACATAATTTTTAAATAACGATTGTTTGCCCTAAACGTGTATGTTTTGGCTACTGTTTTATTTTTAATTATTCTTTTTTACATATTATACTATAAGTTTATATAACTACTACGTGTATAATTTTGTTTATATTTACCTTGCTCTTGTATTTTAATACACTTAAAATTGTAATTTTGCTCTCTGTATTCTATAATTGGGCTCTGTCGGGGGACATGGTTGTATGTCTGCGTTTTTCAATGTGTAACCCCCTTCCGTACAAGCCTCTGGATTCTGGAATTGGGGGTTGTCTAATTTCTGTGATGTCTGTGGTTTTATGTCTATTTTTTTTAATAAAAACCGCCAATTAACACCAATGTAAATTATTATTTTATAATGTATGGTTATTGAAAAGTACAATTATTATTTACCGGTTTTCCCAAAATCGTTTAATTATAAATTTTAGTAACGAAAATAGCGTATAAACTAATTTATAGAATATTGTACAGTACCGCACGTTTTATAATTGAATAAAAATGATCAAAATTAATTTACTTCTATTACTTCCCAGAGAAACAAATTAAAACTACATAAAAAAAATGCAGCAAAAAAGATTGGATGTCCCAAGGTATCCGTATTTCATGTAAAAATAAACGTAACTTAATATATTTAAAAAATCAGAGCGCTGACCAGAATTTCATAGAATATATAAAAAAATACTGTAAGGTCCTCAAAAAAGTTATACAGTGTGCAAAAGCACAACAGTTTTCAAAAGAACTTTTAAATTCAGATAACAAAATTAAAACTACCTAGGACTATATAAACTCTCTGACAAAAAATCCTGCACACGAACTGGAAAATATCACAATAATTGACGAGAACGAAGTAATCAGTGATCCTAACAAAGTAGCGAATAGATTTGCTTCCTTTTTTTCTAGCCAGGCTGCCAAATTAACCTCAAATTTAAAAAGTAACATGAGTCATGTCGAATATTTAAATAAAGTTCAATTCAATAAAAACAATTCCTTTTTCTTTCAGCCAGTTGATGAACATGAAATATGCAATGTAGTTAAACTGCTCAAAAGTAAAAAATCAGCTGGATACGATAATATTCCTATTACACTAATAAAAAAATATATCGACTCATTAAAAAAGCCTCTGGCATATTTAGTAAACCTATCGCTCCAAACCGGAATTTCTCCTGATCAATTTAAAACTGCAAAAATTATACCTGTATACAAAAAAGGGGATAAAACAGTTCTATCGAATTACCGTCCAATTTCACTATTAATAGCCTTTTCAAAATTTTTTGAGAAAGTTGTTGAAAGACAACTGGTTAATTACCTTACAATAAACAATATTCTAAGTGAGGCTCAATATGGTTTTAGGGAAAAAAGAAACACCAGCAACGCCACATACTCACTAATTAACCAGATCCACAAATTATTGGAGCGCCAAGATTATGTTATTGGAATATTTTGCGACTTGTCAAAAGCTTTCGATTGTGTTAATCATCAAATCTTATTAGAAAAATTGCAATTTTATTCTATAAGAGGTCTCATTCTTCAATGGCTTGAGTCATATTCGACAGGTCGCAAAATTATGTCGAAATAACTGATCACGCTAATAATACGCTTAAAAAGGAATGTTCAATTAACGAGGCAATAAATTGTGGTGTACCGCAAGGATCGATACTGGGTCCAGTTCTCTTCTTGATATATATATAAACGATTTAGTCTTCAATTTTTCCGAACTATACTTCTAATTGTTTGCCGATGATACAAGTATAATCGTTAATAACAAAAATTTTCCCTCACTTACCACACAAACTGAACAAAAATTAAATGAAATAATAGAATGGTTTCGTACAAATAAATTATTGTTAAACATAGACAAAACAAATAATATATCATTTCAAAAATCACATATCACCATTTCAGACATAAATCTTAATACTACATTTGGCGAAATCAATTCTACAAAAAACATCAGGTTCTTGGGGGTGTACATTGACAAACACTTGAAATGGGATTTTCATATCCAAGAACTAAATAAAAAACTTAGCAAGGCAATATATGCACTCGGGAAAGTAAGAGGAGAATTGGATGTAAGATCAACAGTGACCGTTTATCACGCATATTTCCATAGCCTAGCTCAATATGGGATAGAATTCTGGGGCTCATCTACGCTGGCTAAAACCATACTTGTAACACAAAAACAAGCCATACGAGTAATCTGTAGATTACACCCAAGAGAATCATGCAGGCCATATTTTTCAAAATTAAAAATATTTACTATACCAAATCTCTATATATATAAAGTGAGTGTACTGATATTTAATAATAAGAATTCCTTAAGAACTGCATCTGATGTACATAATTATGATACAAGGAATAATAGGGAGCTCCTATTACCAAATTATAAATATAATAGAGTTAGACAAGGTCCATTGTATTCTGGTACACAAATATTTAATCACTTACCATCCAATATAAAAAATGCTAGAAGCATATTGATCTTCAAAAAAACATTTAAAAGCATTACTTCACGCCAATGTTTACTATAGTATTTCTGAATTCCTGGAGACGCAATGTTCATAGTCCTTTTCCACGATTTGTATTTCGCTCTATACATACTCTCCTGCTACTTACTACATACATTCATATATTTACTTTGTTTATCTGGCGGTGCAAGTCGCTGAAGCCGTAATGCGCACGCGTAGTAATAAAAAAAAATTAAAATAAAAATAAAAAAAAAATAGAAGCAACACTGAACTTCCAAATGGAACAAAGGCATTGTGTGTTTGCTTATATCAAAGTATTTACGTATATGCAGTATACTTAGTTTTCGTTCTTTCTCCACACCTTTATAAAAGATATAGTACTTGTCAGTATAATAATAATAATAATAATAATAATAATAATAATAATACAAAACCGGTGCAAAACCGGGTGCAAAACCGAACCGGCAGCCCTAGTGCACCCGGGAGGGGAAAGCATCTTCCCCTCTGGTGTCGGTCGTGGGCCTGCTGGGCTAACCACCCACAGGCTCTAACCTTTGGTTCCAGCAGGCCGAAGACTGGGCCCCCACGATCGACCCCGTTCGGATAGGGGTCAAGGGCAAGGTGGTGGGGCCCAACCGGATAGACCGCCCGTTGACGACGTACGCAATGAACAAGGACGCTTTGAGTGGACAGATGAACTGAGGGATGAGCTTCTGCATTGTTATGAAAGCAGTGAGCCCGCGCGGAGGGGGTACATGGCGCGGATGCATGCTCTGTGGTGTGAGAGGCTACCAGAGCATAGCGCCTTCACGCCACAAAATCTGCGTGACTATGTATCCCACCTTCGTAGTAGGGGCTACGTGAGGGCTGCTCCTGGGCCGATGAATGAGGTGGCCGAAGAGCCGCCACATTCACCGGTTGAGGACGTGGCTCTCCTCGTTCCGCCAATACCAGAGGGCCTCAGTACCAGAAGGGGGTTACACCGTCTGAAAACCCCCGGGCCACAAGACCTGGCCAGAGTGGACACTGAACTTCGTACAGCGCTACCAGAAGAGGCTGACATCTGGCACATAAATTGTGCCGTGTATGCCGCTGCTCAACGCTCGTCTCAGGTGGAGAGGCGAAATACCTCTTCCCCACAGGAGAGAGCGCAGCGGCGCATACAAAAGATGGAAGCCAAGATCCAGTCGGCGAGGCAACACGCATCCCGTATCCAATGTGTGATGGACTATATGGCGGCCAACAGGCCGTTCACGCCTAAAGTGCGTCGATTAGCCGCCAACTTAAGACGCGTCCATCACACACTCAATGAGGCAGTGCTGCGAACCACCAAACAGCACTGCCTCGACAGGATACGGATGCTAGTGACTTGCAAAAAGTCATTAGTGAGGCGGGCGAGGGGGCTTGCGGAAAATAAACTGTTCCGCGAGAAGCCCTCGCGCCTTTTCCAACCGCCTCCGCGTGTTGTAGACAATCCGCCGACTGCAGATCAGGTGGAGAACTTCTGGAAAACGCTGTACGAGGAGAGGCCTCCACTCAACCGAGATTCTCCTGCCCTTGCACACTTTCAAGCCTTTTGTCAAAGGCTTCAGCAACCACAGGAAGTGTGCGAACCAATAACCCCAGAAGAGGTTCGTAGGGCTCTTGATGGCTCTAAGAACTTTGCTGCTCCAGGTCCCGATGGGATAAATAACTTTTGGTGGAAAAAGTTATCGAGCACCCACCACCATTTGGCCAGAATATTTAATTCCTGGTTAAATGGGGAGCAGCAAATCCCTTCTTGGGTTGTTGAGGGGCGGACAGTGCTGATCCCCAAGAACGGAGATTTGTCCAACCCAAAGAATTACAGACCGATAACCTGTCTAAACGCATGTTACAAGGTGTTTACACGCATTTTGTACATGCGGGTGCTCCACGCAGTTGAACCGGTTTACGAACGGATATATGAGCAACGAGGGTCGAAGAGAGGTGTCGCTGGCTGCAAGGAGAACCTGTTGATTGACAGATGTGTCACGCAGGACTCCATGCAGTATAAGCGGAACCTCTCTATGGCCTGGATCGACTACCGCAAGGCATTCGACATGACATCGCATGAGCTCATTGTTCACTTGCTCCGATGTCTTGTGGTACCCGGTCCCGTAGTGAGATGTATTGAAGAACTGATGCCGCTCTGGAGGACTCGCTTTACCATAACATCGGGTAACGATAGAGTCCAAACAGAGTCGGTAACATTCAGAAGAGGAGTATTTCAGGGAGATTCCCTCAGCCCCCTTCTGTTTTGCATCTCACTACTGCCATTATCCGTCTCGCTCCGGAAAACCCGTGGCTACAACTGCGGTACCCCCGGCGACAGGAGGCATAAGGTCACCCATCTATTTTATATGGATGACCTTAAACTTTATGCCTCTGGAGAAAGGGATCTCCAACAGTCCCTTAGGGTGGTACAGGAGTATACGCAGGCTGTCGGTATGCAGTTCGGGTTGGACAAATGCGCACTGATCCATCTCAAGAGAGGACGATGCGGTGACTATGGAGAGGACGCGCAGCTCGTGGACGGAAGCATCTTACACCATCTAGATGCCAGAGAGTCGTACACTTACTTGGGTGTCGAGCAACGCTCCACCCAAGAAGTGAGTGTAGTGAAAAACGTTCTCCGCGGCAAGTATCAGCACCTACTCCGACAGATCTGGTCTTCAGAACTGTCGGGGAAGAACAAGGTGTCTGCTACAAATATGCTTGCCGTTCCGATCCTTCTCTACTCTTTCGGAGTAGTGAAGTGGACTAGAGAAGAGCTGCGTCAACTCGATGTAGTAACCCGCAAGAAGATGCATCTCAATAGGAGCTTGCATCCTAAATCGTCCGTTCCACGGTTATATCTCCCACGACATCGGGGAGGCCGTGGACTCTTGAGCTTGGAGAATCTCCATAGCAGGATGGTTCTGGAGGGAGCATGTAAGGTCATCAGGAGTTCGGATCCCCTCCTCTGCATGGTCCGAGACCATGAAAATGCAGAGGTAGGAGCTTTTCTCTTTAAGGCAGCACGCAGAGCAGCCGATGAACTTGGTCTCATCTTCGACGTCGAGCGGGTAAACCCCGACTCTGTCACCGAGTTGGAACCCGTTCGACTAAAAGCCCACATTAGAGCTGCAGAACACAACATCCTTCTGCAGCTCCATAAGGATAAGCCATTGCACGGGATCTTCTATAAAAATATAGAAGACCTCGGCTTATCCGAAAGGCTGACCTTCGCCTTCTTAAGGTCAGCTGGGCTGAAGTCTGAGACCGAGGGATTCATAATGGCTTGCCAGGATGGTGTATTTAACACTCTCGTCTATCGACGTCGTGTCATGGGTATGGAGGTCCCTGATGTCAGCTGCAGGGCCTGCCGCAGGGCGCCGGAGACTGTAATGCACTTACTGTCGGCTTGCCCGACTTACGCAGTCTCGGCCTATATTCATAGACACAACGCAGCATTACGAGTGCTTTACTATCATCTAAGGCACTCGTATGGGATAGACGAAACACCAGTGCTGCCTTACGTTCCGGGGGATATTGAGTCCGTTGTGGGGAATGAGAAGTGCCTAATTTATTGGAACTACTCGTTTCCCACCGTCAGGCAAATACAAGCCAACAAGCCTGACATAGTACTCCTCGACCACCAACTCAAGACAATGAATGTCGTGGAATTCTCAGCTCCCGCTGAGAGCAACATTGTCTTGAAAGAGGAGGAAAAACGGACAAAATATCGAGATTTGCTCTTCGAACTCCGCAGGCTTTATCCAGGCCATTCTGTTAAAATAGTGGTACTGATTATAGGAGCCCTCGGTGGAATGAGACAGACGCTGCTTTCAGAACTAAAGATCATACCGGCATGCCGAGATTCGGCAGAGATCTTAGCCGGCAGAATGCAGAAGGCTGTCATCCTCGGTTCATTACGTCTACTCAGGGCACACGATTCGCGGACTCGGTAGTCACTCACCCCACGGGCGTGGGGAGTGGCTATTGGTATTACCAGCTCCCCTCTGTGAGGGTCGGAGCCACAGAGTAGGGTGACTGGTTTTTTGTAAAAAAAAAAAAAAAAAAAAAAAAAAAAAAAAAAAAAAAAACCCAAGACCTGGCTAGAATGGACGCGGTCATCGATGAGGACCTCCCAGAGGATGCCGACATCTGGCAAATCAACTCTGCCGTGTACAACGCCGCTAGGCAACTCGTTCCTCGCGAAAGGCAAACCAATGCCTCTAGCGGAATCGAGAAAGCTAAGCGGCGGGTACAAAAAATCGAAGGCAAGATACATTCGGCCAGACAACACGCTTCTCGAACTCAGAGTGTGGTGGAACACATAACATCTGGCAGGGCATTTACGCCTAAAGTCCGGCGAGTGGCAGCCGGACTGAGACGCCAACACCACACTCTGAATCTGACAGTGTTGCTTACCATCAAGCAGCACTGTTTAGATAGGATTCGCACACTGATGGCAATAAAGAAGAAGTTGAACAAGCGGGTGCGAAGTATGGAACAAAATTCAATGTTCCGTACGACTCCCTCCCGCCTGTTCAAGGAGCCACAGCGTGTTGTCGATAATCCGCCGAATGTAGAAGATGTCGAAAGATTCTGGAAGGGAATCTACGAAACGACGCGTCCATTCAACAGCAGCACTCCAGCAATAGCACACTTCGAGGCTCTGTGTAACAGAACCTTTGGAGAGCAAGACGAAGTGTGTCCGGCGATCAGTACGGAGGAAGTCCAACAGGCACTTGTTGGTACCAAGAACTTCGCTGCTCCTGGCCCAGACGGCATTAACAACTGGTGGTGGAAGAAATTTCCATCCACCCACCGTCGTCTGGCGCGGGTTTTCAACTCTTGGTTGAACGAGGGGCAGCAGATTCCGGACTGGTTTGTCGAAGGACGTACTGTGTTATTCCCCAAGAAGGGAGATCTGTCCGATCCGAGAAACTATAGGCCAATCACATGTCTGAACTCCTGCTACAAGGTATTTACACGTATCTTGTACGCTAGGACACTACGGCATGTTGATCCGGTCTTTCAGCAGATAAATGAGCAACGTGGTGCGAAGAAAGGCATGGCAGGCTGCAAGGATAACCTGCTGATAGACCGCTGTATTACACAGGACTCTGTGCAATATAAGCGGAATCTATCTATGGCCTGGATTGACTACCGTAAGGCATTTGACACAACATCACATGAGCTCTTGTTACATTTGCTCCAATGTCTTGCGGTAGCAGCACCACTAGTGAGATGCATAGAACAACTGCTGCCGCTCTGGAAAACTCGCTTCACCATAACATCCGGTGCACAGCGGGTTACCACAGAGCAGGTAGCATTCAGGAGAGGAGTATTCCAAGGGGACTCCTTGAGTCCTCTCCTCTTCTACATCTCACTGTTGCCTTTATCTGTTGAACTCCGCCAAGTCCGCGGATACCAATGCGGTCCACCCAGCAACCGGAGGCATAAGGTCACCCATTTATTCTACATGGATGACCTTAAACTCTACGCCTCCGGAGAGCAGGAACTGCAAAATGCTCTAAGGGTGGTCGAACGGTATACGCTGGCTATTGGAATGGAATTCGGATTGGACAAGTGTGCAGTCGTCCACCTCAAGAGAGGACGATGCGGGGACTTTGCTGAAGAGGCGCAGCTCGCAGACGGAAGCATCTTGCGACATCTAGATGCCGGAGAGACTTACACATACCTGGGTGTGCAACAACATCACATCCAGGATGTGCAACAAATTAAGGAATCTCTCCGCGGCAAGTACAGAGGCCTACTCCGAAAGATTTGGTCATCCGAACTTTCGGGGAAAAACAAGGTGTCTGCCACTAATATGCTTGCCGTTCCTGTTCTGCTCTACTCCTTTGGAGTAGTGAGATGGACTGTAGATGAGCTGCGTCAGTTAGATAGAGGTACCCGCAAGATGATGAATATCCATAGGAGCATTCATCCAAAATCGTCCGTTCCTCGTGTGTACCTCCCACGTCATCGGGGGGGCCGAGGACTCTTGAGTTTGGAGTGCATGCATGGCCGGGTAGTCCTGAGTATAGCATGTAACGTCCTTAGGAGCTCAGACCCTCTCCTGCAATTAGTGAGAAATCATGAAAATGCAGGAGTGGGAGCAGGATTATTCAAGGCAGCAAAGAGAGTCGCAGATGAACTCGTTCTCGTATTCGACATCAGGCGAGGAGGCCGGCGAGGTGCCGACCCAGAGTCGGTCACTGAGCTTCCGCCAAATCGCCTGAAAGCCCAGATTAAAGCCGCTGAACAGGAGAATCTGTTTAGACGGCACGTCGATAAATCCATGCACGGTGTATTCTATAAGAACATAGAAACGCTGGGTTTATCGACCAAGCTGACGTTCGCCTTTTTAAGATCAGCTGGGCTTAAGTCGGAGACCGAGGGATTCATTGTGGCCTGCCAGGATGGTGTTATTAACACCTTGGTCTACCGAAGCCGTGTGATGGGTGTATGGGTTCCTGATACCAGCTGCAGGACCTGCCATCAGTCGCCGGAATCGCTCATGCATTTACTGTCTGCATGCCCGGTATATGCGATTTCGGCCTACATCCATCGCCATAACGCGGCATTACGAGTGCTTTACTACCATCTACGGCACTCGTACGGGGTAGACCAAACACCAGTGCTGCCTTACATCCCCGGAGATATTGAGTCCGTTGTCGAGAACGAGAGGTGCAGGATATACTGGAACTACTCGTTCCCGACCGTCAGGCTAATTCAAGCTAATAAGCCTGACATAGTACTCCTCGATCATCAGCAGAAGGCGATATACATCATCGAGTTTTCAGCTCCGGCTGAAACAAACATCGTCTTGAAAGAGGAGGAAAAACGGGCTAAGTATCGCGATCTCCGGTATGAGCTCCTAGTGCTGTATCCAGGCTACTCGGTCAAGTTGGTAGTCCTTATAATCGGTGTACTTGGAGGTATGAAGCCCACGCTGCTCTCGGAATTACGAACAATACCGGCCTGTCAACATTCGGCCGAATGGCTGGCAGGCCAGATGCAGAAAGCTGTTATCCTGGGTTCTCTTCGTTTACTTAGGGCACACGATTTAGGAACCTACGATCGCTAACTCTGCAGGTTGCAGGGAGTGGTCGTAGTGAATTCGCTGGCGTTTCTTCCGTGAGAATGTCGGAGACACGGCAGAACTGACCAGCATCGCTCTCGCGAAAAAAAAAAAAAAAAATAATAATAATAATAATAATAACTAAGCAGGAGGGGCTAACTTCCATCTATTAAGCCTTTGGTGAGTAGCGCCACCACTTACTCCAGCTAGGGGTGCAAAACCGAACCGGCAGCCCTAGTGCACCCGGGAGGGGAAAGCATCTTCCCCTCTGGTGTCGGTCGTGGGCTTGCTGGGCTAACCACCCACAGGCCCTAATCTTTGGTTCCAATAGGCCGAAGACAGGGCCCCCACGATCGACCCCGTTCGGATAGGGGTCAAGGGCAAGGTGGTGGGGCCCAACCGGACGGGCCGCCCGTTGACGAAATTGGCAATGTCCAAGGACGCTTTGAGTGGACAGATGAGCTGAGGGATGAACTTCTGCATTGCTATGAAAGCAGTGAGCCCGCGCGGAGGGGATACATGGCGCGGATGCATGCTCTGTGGTGTGAGAGGCTACCAGAGCATAGCGCCTTCACGCCACAAAATCTGCGTGACTATGTATCCCACCTTCGTAGTAGGGGCTACGTGAGGACTGCTCCTGGACCGGTGAATGAGGTGGTCGAAGGACCGCCACATTCACCGGTTGAGGACGTAGTTCTCCTCGTTCCGCCAATACCAGAGGGTCTCAGTACCAGAAGGGGGTTACACCGTCTGAAAACCCCCGGGCCACAAGACCTGGCCAGAGTGGACGCTGAACTTCGCACAGCACTACCAGAAGAGGCTGACATCTGGCACATAAATTGTGCCGTGTATGCCGCTGCTCAACGCTCGTCTCAGGTGGAGAGGCGAAATACCTCTTCCTCACAGGAGAGAGCGCAGCGGCGCATACAAAAGATGGAAGCCAAGATCCGGTCGGCGAGGCAACACGCATCCCGTATCCAATGTGTGATGGACTATATGGCGGCCAACAGGCCGTTCACGCCTAAAGTGCGTCGATTAGCCGCCAATTTAAGACGCGCCCATCACACACTTAATGAGGCAGTGCTGCGAACCACCAAACAGCACTGTCTCGACAGGATACGGATGCTAGTGACTTGCAAAAAGTCATTAGTGAGGCGGGCGAGAGGGCTTGCGGAAAATAAACTGTTCCGCGAAAAGCCCTCGCGCCTTTTCCAACCGCCTCCGCGTGTTGTAGAAAATCCGCCGACTGCAGATCAGGTGGAGAACTTCTGGAAAACGCTGTACGAGGAGAGGCTTCCACTCAACCGAAATTCTCCTGCCCTTGCACACTTTGAAGCCTTTTGTCAAAGGCTTCAGCGACCACAGGAAGTGTGCGAACCAATAACCCCAGAAGAGGTTCGTAGGGCTCTTGAGGGCTCTAAGAACTTTGCTGCTCCAGGTCCCGATGGGATAAATAACTTTTGGTGGAAAAAGTTATCGAGCACCCACCACCATTTGGCCAGAATTTTTAATTCCTGGTTAAATGGGGAGCAGCAAATCCCTTCTTGGGTTGTTGAGGGGCGGACAGTGCTGATCCCCAAGAACGGAGATTTGTCCAACCCAAAGAATTACAGACCGATAACCTGTCTAAACGCATGTTACAAGGTGTTTACACGCATTTTGTACATGCGGGTGCTCCACGCAGTTGAACCGGTTTACGAACGGATATATGAGCAACGAGGGTCGAAGAGAGGTGTCGCTGGCTGCAAGGAGAATCTGTTGATTGACAGATGTGTCACGCAGGACTCCATGCAGTATAAGCGGAACCTCTCTATGGCCTGGATCGACTACCGCAAGGCATTCGACATGACATCGCATGAGCTCATTGCTCCGATGTCTTGTGGTACCCGGTCCCGTAGTGAGATGTATTGAAGAACTGATGCCGCTCTGGAGGACTCGCTTTACCATAACATCGGGTAACGATAGAGTCCAAACAGAGTCGGTAACATTCAGAAGAGGAGTATTTCAGGGAGATTCCCTCAGCCCCCTTCTGTTTTGCATCTCACTACTGCCATTATCCGTCTCGCTCCGGAAAACCCGTGGCTACAACTGCGGTACCCCTGGCGACAGGAGGCATAAGGTCACCCATCTATTTTATATGGATGACCTTAAACTTTATGCCTCTGGAGAGAGGGATCTCCAACAGTCCCTTAGGGTGGTACAGGAGTATACGCAGGCTGTCGGTATGCAGTTCGGGTTGGACAAATGCGCACTGATCCATCTCAAGAGAGGACGATGCGGTGACTATGGAGAGGACGCGCAGCTCGTGGACGGAAGCATCTTACACCATCTAGATGCCGGAGAGTCGTACACTTACTTGGGTGTCGAGCAACGCTCCACCCAAGAAGTGAGTGTAGTGAAAAACGCTCTCCGCGGCAAGTATCAGCACCTACTCCGACAGATCTGGTCTTCAGAACTGTCGGGGAAGAACAAGGTGTCTGCTACAAATATGCTTGCCGTTCCGATCCTTCTCTACTCTTTCGGAGTAGTGAAGTGGACTAGAGAAGAGCTGCGTCAACTCGATGTAGTAACCCGCAAGAAGATGCATCTCAATAGGAGCTTGCATCCTAAATCGTCCGTTCCACGGTTATATCTCCCACGACATCGGGGAGGCCGTGGACTCTTGAGCTTGGAGAGTCTCCATAGCAGGATGGTTCTGGAGGGAGCATGTAAGGTCATCAGGAGTTCGGATCCCCTCCTCTGCATGGTCCGAGACCATGAAAATGCAGAGGTAGGAGCTTTTCTCTTTAAGGCAGCACGGAGAGCAGCCGATGAACTTGGTCTCATCTTCGACGTCGAGCGGGTAAACCCCGACTCTGTCACCGAGTTGGAACCCGTTCGACTAAAAGCCCACATTAGAGCTGCAGAACACAACATCCTTCTGCAGCTCCATAAGGATAAGCCATTGCACGGAATCTTCTATAAAAATATAGAAGATCTCGGCTTATCCGAAAGGCTGACCTTCGCCTTCTTAAGGTCAGCTGGGCTGAAGTCTGAGACCGAGGGATTCATAATGGCTTGCCAGGAAGGTGTATTTAACACTCTCGTCTATCGACGTCGTGTCATGGGTATGGAGGTCCCTGATGTCAGCTGCAGGGCCTGCCGCAGGGCGCCGGAGACTGTAATGCACTTACTGTCGGCTTGCCCGACATACGCAGTCTCGGCCTATATTCATAGACACAACGCAGCATTACGAGTGCTTTACTATCATCTAAGGCACTCGTATGGGATAGACGAAACACCAGTGCTGCCTTACGTTCCGGGGGATATTGAGTCCGTTGTGGGGAATGAGAAGTGCCTAATTTATTGGAACTACTCGTTTCCCACCGTCAGGCAAATACAAGCCAACAAGCCTGACATAGTACTCCTCGACCACCAACTCAAGACAATGTATGTCGTGGAATTCTCAGCTCCCGCTGAGAGCAACATTGTCTTGAAAGAGGGGGAAAAACGGACAAAATATCGAGATTTGCTCTTCGAACTCCGCAGGCTTTATCCAGGCCATTCTGTTAAAATAGTGGTACTGATTATAGGAGCCCTCGGTGGAATGAGACAGACGCTGCTTTCAGAACTAAAGATCATACCGGCATGCCGAGATTCGGCAGAGATCTTAGCCGGCAGAATGCAGAAGGCTGTCATCCTCGGTTCATTACGTCTACTCAGGGCACACGATTCGCGGACCCGGTAGTCACTCACCTCACGGGCGTGGGGAGTGGCTATTGGTATTACCAGCTCCCCTCTGTGAGGGTCGGAGCCACAGAGTAGGGTGACTGGTTTTTTGTAAAAAAAAAAAAAAAAAAAAAAAAAATAATAATAATAATAATGTTCGGCAACCTCCACGCGGTGCACCCTGGGCAACAGGCAGAGATAATACTCTGCCTGGCTAATGTCGGACGGGGATCTCAGGGTGAACCACCTTTATCCTGTGGTTCACGACCGAAACCCAGAAATGGCTCCACACAATCGGCCTCATTTGGATGGAGGCCGGAGACAGGTTGGTGGAGCCTTACCGGATGGTCTCCCAGATGACGACATGGCTATGGAAAATGGACGCTTTAAGTGGACGACGGGGCTCCGTGACGACCTGCTAATCTGCTATGAGGGCAGTGAACCGGGGCGTAGAGGATACATGGCGCGATTACACCGGTTGTGGTGCGATATGCACCCGGAGTATCGCGCCTTCTCCCAACAACACCTCAGGGACCAAGTATCTTTTCTACGTCGAACAGGTTATCAAAGGGCACCCCTTCAGCAGGAACAAGTGCCAGCCGCACTACCGCCGCGGCAAATACAAGCTGATGGGGAACACCACTTAGAGTACACCGATGCTAACTTAAGGGCGAGAGTTAGTCTTAACACCAGGGCTAACCCAAGGTCACAAGACCTGGCAAGGATGTATTCGCTGATCGATGACGAACTTCCAGAAGATGCCAACATATCGCAAATCAACAGTGCCGTGTACGCCGCCGCTAGGCAACTCGTCCCCCAACAACACCTGGCAAGCGTGTTGGACAAGGTCAAGAAGACTAAGCGGCGCGTGCAGAAAATCCAGGCAAAAATTAAATCGGCGAGACAACACGCATCTCGAATCCAGAGTGTGGTGGAATACATAACGGCGACTAAGCCATTTACGCCGAAAATCCGGCGTATAGTTGCTAGACTCAGGCGACAACACCACACTCTAAATCGGACAGTGCTGCAGACCATCAAGCAGCATTGTCTAGATAGGATTCGAGCACTTATGGCCATTAAGAAAACATTGGTCAGGCGAGTACGGAGCATGGAGCAAAACCATCTGTTCCAAACATGCCCATCTCGTCTGTTCCAAGAGCCACAGCGTGTTGTCGAAAATCCGCCGTCTGTTGAGAATGTCGAAGCCTTCTGGAAAGGAATCTATGAGACTGCGAGTCCATTCGATAACGACACTCCAGCGATAGCACACTTCGAGACCCTCTGTCACAGGCTTTTAGAGGGTCAAGACGAAGTGTGTGTGTGAGATCAGTGTGGAAGAAGTCCAACAAGCACTTGTTGGCACTAAGAACTTCGCTGCCCCGGGTCCAGACGGCATAAACAACTGGTGGTGGAAGAAATTCCCTTCCACTCACCGTCGTCTGGCCCGAGTTTTCAACTCTTGGTTGAACGAGGGGCAGCAGATCCCGCACTGGTTTGCCGAGGGGCGAACTGTACTAATCCCTAAAAAGGGAGATCTGTCCAATCCGAAAAACTACAGGCCGATTACTTGCCTCAATTCCTGCTACAAGCTATTTACCCGTATCTTGTATGCTAGGACTTTGAGGTCGGTAGAACCGGTCTTTAACCAGATACACGAGCAGCGTGGTGGTAACAAACGTGTGGCAGGCTGCAAAGAAAACCTATTGATAGACCGTTGTATTACGCAGGATTCTGTACAATACAAGCGTAATCTACCAATGGGGTGGATCGATTACCGCAAGGCATTCGATACAACATCGCATGCACTATTGATACACTTGCTGCAGTGCCTTGCGATACCTGCCCCACTAGTGAGATGCATCGAACACCTGATGCCGCTCTGGAGGACCCGCTTCACCATAACATCTGGTGCTCAGCGGGTTTCGACAGAGTTGGTAACATTTAGGAGAGGAGTTTTCCAGGGTGACTCCCTGAGTCCCCTCCTATTCTGCATCTCACTGCTGCCGTTATCTGTCGCATTGCGCCGAACCCGCGGATACCAATGTGGTCCACCCAGCAACCGGAGTCATAAGGTCACCCATCTATTCTATATGGATGACCTAAAACTTTACGCCTCCGGAGAGTGCGAACTACAAAACTCTCTCAGGGTGGTCCAAGAGTACACGCGGGCCATTGGCATGGAATTCGGGTTGGACAAGTGTGCAGTCGTCCATATCAAGAAAGGACGATGCGGGGAATTCTTTGAAGATGCGCAGCTAGCAGATGGAAGCATCCTACGACATCTGGATGCCGGAGAGACCTACACGTACCTAGGGGTGCAACAGCACCATATCCAGGACGTGCAACAAGTTAAGGATACTCTCCGCGGCAAGTACAGACGCCGCCTCCGAAAGATTTGATCTTCTGAGCTTTCGGGGAAAAACAAGGTGTCTGCTACTAATATGCTTGCCGTTCCGATTCTGCTCTACTCCTTCGGGGTAGTCAAATGGACATTAGACGAGCTGCGCCAATTGGACAGGGATACCCATAAGATGATGCGTATCAATAGGAGCATTCATCCTAGATCGTCCGTTCCTCGAATATACCTCCCACGTCAACGGGGGGGTCGAGGACTCTTGAGCCTGGAGTGTATGCATAGCAGAGTAGCGCTGAGTATGGCGTGTAACATACTAAGGAGCTCGGACCCACTCCTACGGTTTGTGAGAGATCATGAAACCGTGGGAGTTGGCGCATTCTTATTTAAGGCAGCACGAAGGGCCGCAGATGATCTCGGTCTCGTGTTCGACTTCAGGCGAGGAGGCCGGCGAGGTGCTGACGTACAGTCAGTAACTGAGCTTCCGCCAAATCGACTGACAGCCCAAATTAAAGCTGCTGAGCAGAGAAATCTGCTCAGACAGCATGTCGATAAATCTATGCATGGTGTGTTCTATAACAACATAGAGACACTAGGTTTATCGACAAAGCTGACCTTCGCTTTTCTACGGTCAGCAGGGTTAAAGTCGGAGACTGAAGGATTCATTGTGGCCTGCCAAGATGGTGTTATTAACACTTTGATCTACCGTAGTCGCGTTATGAAAGTGGAAGTTCCTGACACTAACTGCAGGACTTGTCGTCAGGCGCCGGAGTCGCCCATGCACTTACTATCTGCATGTCCCATTTATGCGACTTCGGCCTACATCCATAGGCATAACGCGGCTTTACGAGTGCTATACTACCATCTACGGCACTCGTATGAAGTAGACCAAACACCAGTGCTGCCTTATGTCCCCGGAGAGATCGAGTCCGTTGTCGAGAACGAGAAATGCCGAATTTATTGGAACTTCTCGTTTCCGACCGTCAGGCTAATTCAAGCCAACAAGCCTGACATAGTACTCCTCGACCACCAAACCAAGATGATGTATGTCATCGAGTTCTCGGCGCCTGCTGAGAAAAACATCGCCTTGAAGGAGGAGGAAAAACGGACTAAATACCGAGATCTCCGGTATGAGCTCCATGCGCTGTACCCTGACTACTCTGTTAAGATGGTCGTCCTGATAATCGGTGTACTCGGAGGGATGAGGCCTACACTGCTCTCAGAATTGAAGACCATACCGGCCTGCCAAAAGTCAGCCGAATAGTTGGCAGGTCAAATGCAGAAAGCAGTCATTCTGGGGTCCCTTAGGCTGCTTAGGGCACATGATTTGGGAATCTACGGTCACTAACCCTGCGGGTTGTGGGGAGTGGCTGTAGATAATTCGTTGGCGCTTCTGTCGTGAGAATGTCGGAGACACGGCAGAACTGTCCAGCATCGCTCAGCGAAAAAAAAATAATAATAATAATAATAAGGGCCCCCACGATCGACCCCGTTCGGATAGGGGTCAAGGGTAAGGTGGTGGGGCCCAACCGGACGGGCCGCCCGTTGACGAAATTGGCAATGTCCAAGGACGCTTTGAGTGGACAGATGAGCTGAGGGATGAACTTCTGCATTGCTATGAAAGCAGTGAGCCCGCGCGGAGGGGATACATGGCGCGAATGCATGCTCTGTGGTGTGAGAGGCTACCAGAGCATAGCGCCTTCACGCCACAAAATCTGCGTGACTATGTATCCCACCTTGGTAGTAGGGGCTACGTGAGGACTGCTCCTGGACCGGTGAATGAGGTGGTCGAAGGGCCGCCGCATTCACCGGTTGAGGACGTAGTTCTCCTCGTTCCGCCAATACCAGAGGGTCTCAGTACCAGAAGGGGGTTACACCGTCTGAAAACCCCCGGGCCACAAGACCTGGCCAGAGTGGACGCTGAACTTCGCACAGCGCTACCAGAAGAGGCTGACATCTGGCACATAAATTGTGCCGTGTATGCCGCTGCTCAACGCTCGTCTCAGGTGGAGAGGCGAAATACCTCTTCCCCACAGGAGAGAGCGCAGCGGCGCATACAAAAGATGGAAGCCAAGATCCGGTCGGCGAGGCAACACGCATCCCGTATCCAATGTGTGATGGACTATATGGCGGCCAACAGGCCGTTCACGCCTAAAGTGCGTCGATTAGCCGCCAATTTAAGACGCGCCCATCACACACTTAATGAGGCAGTGCTGCGAACCACTAAACAGCAGTGTCTCGACAGGATACGGATGCTAGTGACTTGCAAAAAGTCATTAGTGAGGCGGGCGAGAGGGCTTGCGGAAAATAAACTGTTCCGCGAAAAGCCCTCGCGCCTTTTCCAACCGCCTCCGCGTGTTGTAGAAAATCCGCCGACTGCAGATCAGGTGGAGAACTTCTGGAAAACGCTGTACGAGGAGAGGCTTCCACTCAACCGAGAAGCCTTTTGTCAAAGGCTTCAGCGACCACAGGAAGTGTGCGAACCAATAACCCCAGAAGAGGTTCGTAGGGCTCTTGAGGGCTCTAAGAACTTTGCTGCTCCAGGTCCCGATGGGATAAATAACTTTTGGTGGAAAAAGTTATCGAGCACCCACCACCATTTGGCCAGAATTTTTAATTCCTGGTTGAATGGGGAGCAGCAAATCCCTTCTTGGGTTGTTGAGGGGCGGACAGTGCTGATCCCCAAGAACGGAGATTTGTCCAACCCAAAGAACTACAGACCGATAACCTGCCAAAACGCATGCTACAAGGTGTTTACACGCATTTTGTACATGAGGGTGCTCCACGCAGTTGAACCGGGTTACGAACGGATATATGAGCAACGAGGGTCGAAGAGAGGTGTCGCTGGCTGCAAGGAGAACCTGCTGATCGACAGATGTGTCACGCAGGACTCCATGCAGTATAAGCGGAACCTCTCTATGGCCTGGATCGACTACCGCAAGGCATTTGACATGACATCGCATGAGCTCATTGTTCACTTGCTCCGATGTCTTGTGGTACCCGGTCCCGTAGTGAGATGTATTGAAGAACTGATGCAGCTCTGGAGGACTCGCTTTACCATAACATCGGGTAACGATAGAGTCCAAACAGAGTCGGTAACATTCAGAAGAGGAGTATTTCAGGGAGATTCCCTCAGCCCCCTTCTGTTTTGCATCTCACTATTGCCATTATCCGTCTCGCTCCGGAAGACCCGTGGCTACAACTGCGGTACCCCCGGCGACAGGAGGCATAAAGTCACCCATCTATTTTATATGGATGACCTTAAACTTTATGCCTCTGGAGAGAGGGATCTCCAACAGTCCCTTAGGGTGGTGCAGGAGTACACGCAGGCTGTCGGTATGCAGTTCGGGTTGGACAAATGCGCACTGATCCATCTCAAGAGAGGACGATGCGGTGACTATGGAGAGGACGCGCAGCTCGTGGACGGAAGCATCTTACACCATCTAGATGCCGGAGAGTCGTACACTTACTTGGGTGTCGAGCAACGCTCCACCCATGAAGTGAGTGTAGTGAAAAACGCTCTCTGCGGCAATTATCAGCACCTACTCCGACAGAACTGGTCTTCAGAACTGTCGGGGAAGAACAAGGTGTCTGCTACAAATATGCTTGCCGTTCCGATCCTTCTCTACTCTTTCGGAGTAGTGAAGTGGACTAGAGAAGAGCTGCGTCAACTCGATGTAGTAACCCGCAAGAAGATGCATCTCAATAGGAGCTTGCATCCTAAATCGTCCGTTCCACGGTTATATCTCCCACGACATCGGGGAGGCCGTGGACTCTTGAGCTTGGAGAGTCTCCATAGCAGGATGGTTCTGGATGGAGCATGTATGGTCATCAGGAGTTCGGATCCTCTCCTCTGCATGGTCCGAGACCATGAAAATGCAGAGGTAGGAGCTTTTCTCTTTAAGGCAGCACAGAGAGCAGCCGATGAACTTGGTCTCATCTTCGACGTCGAGCGGGTAAACCCCGACTCTGTCACCGAGTTGGAACCCGTTCGACTAAAAGCCCACATTAGAGCTGCAGAACACAACATCCTTCTGCAGCTCCATAAGGATAAGCCATTGCACGGGGTCTTCTATAAAAATATAGGAGACCTCGGCTTATCTGAAAGGCTGACCTTCGCCTTCTTAAGGTCAGCTGGGCTGAAGTCTGAGACCGAGGGATTCATAATGGCTTGCCAGGATGGTGTATTTAATACTCTCGTCTATCGACGTCGTGTCATGGGTATGGAGATCCCTGATGTCAGCTGCAGGGCCTGCCGCAGGGCGCCGGAGACTGTAATGCACTTACTGTCGGCTTGCCCGACATACGCAGTCTCGGCCTATATTCATAGACACAACGCAGCATTACGAGTGCTTTACTATCATCTAAGGTACTCGTATGGGATAGACGAAACACCAGTGCTGCCTTATGTTCCGGGGGATATTGAGTCCGTTGTGGGGAATGAGAAGTGCCTAATTTATTGGAACTACTCGTTTCCCACCGTCAGGCAAATACAAGCCAACAAGCCTGACATAGTACTCCTCGACCACCAACTCAAGACAATGTATGTCGTGGAATTCTCAGCTCTCGCTGAGAGCAACATTGTCTTGAAAGAGGAGGAAAAACGGACAAAATATCGAGATTTGCTCTTCGAACTCCGCAGGCTTTATCCAGGCCATTCTGTTAAAATAGTGATACTGATTATAGGAGCCCTCGGTGGAATGAGACAGACGCTGCTTTCAGAACTAAAGATCATACCGGCATGCCGAGATTCGGCAGAGATCTTAGCCGGCAGAATGCAGAAGGCTGTCATCCTCGGTTCATTGCGTCTACTCAGGGCACACGATTCGCGGACCCGGTAGTCACTCACCCCACGGGCGTGGGGAGTGGCTATTGGTATTACCAGCTCCCCTCTGTAAGGGTCGGAGCCACAGAGTAAGGTGACTGGTTTTTGTAAAAAATAATAATAATAATAATAATAATAATAATAATAATAATAATAATGGTACAGCGCTACCAGAAGAGGCTGACATCTGGCACATAAATTGTGCCGTGTATGCCGCTGCTCAACGCTCTTCTCAGGTGGAGAGGCGAAATACCTCTTCCCCACAGGAGAGAGCGCAGCGGCGCATACAAAAGATGGAAGCCAAGATCCGGTCGGCGAGGCAACACGCATCCCGTATCCAATGTGTGATGGACTATATGGCGGCCAACAGGCCGTTCACGCCTAAAGTGCGTCGATTAGCCGCCAACCTAAGACGCGTCCATCACACACTCAATGAGGCAGTGCTGCAAACCATCAAACAGCACTGTCTCGACAGGATACGGATGCTAGTGACTTGTAAAAAATCACTAGTGAGGCGGGCGAGAGGGCTTGCGGAAAATAAACTGTTCCGCGAGAAGCCCTCGCGCCTTTTCCAACCGCCTCCGCGTGTTGTAGACAATCCGCCGACTGCAGATCAGGTGGAGAACTTCTGGAAAACGCTATACGAGGAGAGGCTTCCACTCAACCGAGATTCTCCTGCCCTTGCACACTTTGAAGCCTTTTGTCAAAGGCTTCAGCAACCACAGGAAGTGTGCGAACCAATAACCCCAGAAGAGGTTCGTAGGGCTCTTGAGGGCTCTAAGAACTTTGCTGCTCCAGGTCCCGATGGGATAAATAACTTTTGGTGGAAAAAGTTATCGAGCACCCACCACCATTTGGCCAGAATTTTTAATTCCTGGCTAAATGGGGAGCAGCAAATCCCTTCTTGGGTTGTTGAGGGGCGGACAGTGCTGATCCCCAAGAACGGAGATTTGTCCAACCCAAAGAACTACAGACCGATAACCTGTCTAAACGCATGTTACAAGGTGTTTACACGCATTTTGTACATGCGGGTGCTCCGCGCAGTCGAACCGGTTTACGAACGGATATATGAGCAACGAGGGTCGAAGAGAGGTGTCGCTGGCTGCAAGGAGAACCTGCTGATCGATAGATGTATCACGCAGGACTCCATGCAGTATAAGCGGAACCTCTATATGGCCTGGATCGACTACCGCAAGGCATTTGACATGACATCACATGAGCTCATTGTTCACTTGCTCCGATGTCTTGTGGTACCCGGTCCCGTAGTGAGATGTATTGAAGAACTGATGCCGCTCTGGAGGACTCGCTTTACCATAACATCGGGTAACGATAGAGTCCAAACAGAGTCGGTGACATTCAGAAGAGGAGTATTTCAGGGAGATTCCCTCAGCCCCCTTCTGTTTTGCATCTCACTACTGCCATTATCCGTCTCGCTCCGGAAAAACCGTGGCTACAACTGCGGTACCCCCGGCGACAGGAGGCATAAGGTCACCCATCTATTTTATATGGATGACCTTAAACTTTATGCCTCTGGAGAGAGGGATCTCCAACAGTCCCTTAGGGTGGTACAGGAGTACACGCAGGCTGTCGGTATGCAGTTCGGGTTGGACAAATGCGCACTGATCCATCTCAAGAGAGGACGATGCGGTGACTATGGAGAGGACGCGCAGCTCGTGGACGGAAGCATCTTACACCATCTAGATGCCGGAGAGTCGTACACTTACTTGGGTGTCGAGCAACGCTCCACCCAAGAAGTGAATGTAGTGAAAAACGCTCTCCGCGGCAAGTATCAGCACCTACTCCGACAGATCTGGTCTTCAGAACTGTCGGGGAAGAACAAGGTGTCTGGTACAAATATGCTTGCCGTTCCGATCCTTCTCTACTCTTTCGGAGTAGTGAAGTGGACTAGAGAAGAGCTGCGTCAACTCGATGTAGTAACCCGCAAGAAGATGCATCTCAATAGGAGCTTGCATCCTAAATCGTCCGTTCCACGGTTATATCTCCCACGACATCGGGGAGGCCGTGGACTTTTGAGCTTGGAGAGTCTCCATAGCAGGATGGTTCTGGATGGAGCATGTAAGGTCATCAGGAGTTCGGATCCCCTCCTCTGCATGGTCCGAGACCATGAAAATGCAGAGGTAGGAGCTTTTCTCTTTAAGGCAGCACGGAGAGCAGCCGATGAACTTGGTCTCATCTTCGACGTCGAGCGGGCTGAAGTCTGAGACCGAGGGATTCATAATGGCTTGCCAGGATGGTGTATTTAACACTCTCGTCTATCGACGTCGTGTCATGGGTATGGAGGTCCCTGATATCAGCTGCAGGGCCTGCCGCAGGGCGCCGGAGACTGTAATGCACTTACTGTCGGCTTGCCCGACATACGCAGTCTCGGCCTATATTCATAGACACAACGCAGCATTACGAGTGCTTTACTATCATCTAAGGCACTCGTATGGGATAGACGAAACACCAGTGCTGCCTTACGTTCCGGGGGATATTGAGTCCGTTGTGGGGAATGAGAAGTGCCTAATTTATTGGAACTACTCGTTTCCCACCGTCAGGCAAATACAAGCCAACAAGCCTGACATAGTACTCCTCGACCACCAACTCAAGACAATGTATGTCGTGGAATTCTCAGCTCCCGCTGAGAGCAACATTGTCTTGAAAGAGGAGGAAAAACGGACAAAATATCGAGATTTGCTCTTCGAACTCCGCAGGCTTTATCCAGGCCATTCTGTTAAAATAGTGGTACTGATTATAGGAGCCCTCGGTGGAATGAGGCAGACGCTGCTTTCAGAATTAAAGATCATACCGGCATGCCGAGATTCGGCAGAGATCTTAGCCGGCAGAATGCAGAAGGCTGTCATCCTCGGTTCATTACGTCTACTCAGGGCACATGATTCACGGACCCGGTAGTCACTCACCCCACGGGCGTGGGGAGTGGCTACTGGTATTACCAGCTCCCCTCTGTGAGGGTCGGAGCCACAGAGTAAGGTGACTGGTTTTTTGTAAAAAAAAAAAAAAAAAAAAAAAAAAAAAAAAAAAAAAAAAAAAAAATAATAATGCTGGATAAGCAGGAGGGGGCTGACTTCCATCTATCAAGCCTTTGGTGAGTAGCGCCACCACTTACTCCAGCTGGGGTGCAAAACCGAGCCGGCAGCCCTAGTGCACCCGGGAGGGGAAAGCGTCTTCCCCTCTGGTGTCGGTCGTGGGTCTGCTGGGCTAACCACCCACAGACCCTAAACTTTGGTTCCGGCAGGCCGAAGACAGGGCCCCCACGATCGACCCCGTGCGGATAGGGGTCAAGGGCAAGGTGGTGGGGCCCAACCGGACGGACCGCCCGTTGACGAAATTGGCAATGTCCAAGGACGCTTTGAGTGGACAGATGAACTGAGAGATGAACTTCTGCATTGCTATGAAAGCAGTGAGCCCGCGCGGAGGGGATACATGGCGCGGATGCATGCTCTGTGGTGTGAGAGGCTACCAGAGCATAGCGCCTTCACGCCACAAAATCTGCGTGACTATGTATCCCACCTTCGTAGTAGGGGCTACGTGAGGGCTGCTCCTGGACCGGTGAATGAGGTGGCCGAAGAGCCGCCACAATCACCGGTTGAGGACGTAGCACTCCTCGTTCCGCCAATACCAGAGGGCCTCAGTACCAGAAGGGGGTTACACCATCTGAAAACCCCCGGGCCACAAGACCTGGCCAGAGTGGACGCTGAACTTCGTACAGCGCTACCAGAAGAGGCTGACATCTGGCACATAAATTGTGCCGTGTATGCCGCTGCTCAACGCTCTTCTCAGGTGGAGAGGCGAAATACCTCTTCCCCACAGGAGAGAGCGCAGCGGCGCATACAAAAGATGGAAGCCAAGATCCGGTCGGCGAGGCAACACGCATCCCGTATCCAATGTGTGATGGACTATATGGCGGCCAACAGGCCGTTCACGCCTAAAGTGCGTCGATTAGCCGCCAACCTAAGACGCGTCCATCACACACTCAATGAGGCAGTGCTGCGAACCACCAAACAGCACTGTCTCGACAGGATACGGATGCTAGTGACTTGTAAAAAATCACTAGTGAGGCGGGCGAGAGGGCTTGCGGAAAATAAACTGTTCCGCGAGAAGCCCTCGCGCCTTTTCCAACCGCCTCCGCGTGTTGTAGACAATCCGCCGACTGCAGATCAGGTGGAGAACTTCTGGAAAACGCTATACGAGGAGAGGCTTCCACTCAACCGAGATTCTCCTGCCCTTGCACACTTTGAAGCCTTTTGTCAAAGGCTTCAGCAACCACAGGAAGTGTGCGAACCAATAACCCCAGAAGAGGTTCGTAGGGCTCTTGAGGGCTCTAAGAACTTTGCTGCTCCAGGTCCCGATGGGATAAATAACTTTTGGTGGAAAAAGTTATCGAGCACCCACCACCATTTGGCCAGAATTTTTAATTCCTGGTTAAATGGGGAGCAGCAAATCCCTTCTTGGGTTGTTGAGGGGCGGACAGTGCTGATCCCCAAGAACGGAGATTTGTCCAACCCAAAGAACTACAGACCGATAACCTGTCTAAACGCATGCTACAAGGTGTTTACACGCATTTTGTACATGCGGGTGCTCCACGCAGTTGAACCGGTTTACGAACGGATATATGAGCAACGAGGGTCGAAGAGAGGTGTCGCTGGCTGCAAGGAAAACCTGCTGATCGACAGATGTGTCACGCAGGACTCCATGCAGTATAAGCGGAACCTCTCTATGGCCTGGATCGACTACCGCAAGGCATTTGACATGACATCGCATGAGCTCATTGTTCACTTGCTCCGATGTCTTGTGGTACCAGGCCCCGTAGTGAGATGTATTGAAGAACTGATGCCGCTCTGGAGGACTCGTTTTACCATAACATCGGGTAACGATAGAGTCCAAACAGAGTCGGTAACATTCAGAAGAGGAGTATTTCAGGGAGATTCCCTCAGCCCCCTTCTCTTTTGCATCTCACTACTGCCATTATCCGTCTCGCTCCGGAAAACCCGTGGCTACAACTGCGGTACCCCCGGCGACAGGAGGCATAAGGTCACCCATCTATTTTATATGGATGACCTTAAACTTTATGCCTCTGGAGAGAGGGATCTCCAGCAGTCCCTTAGGGTGGTACAGGAGTACACGCAGGCTGTCGGTATGCAGTTCGGGTTGGACAAATGCGCACTGATCCATCTCAAGAGAGGACGATGCGGTGACTACGGAGAGGACGCGCAGCTCGTGGACGGAAGCATCTTACACCATCTAGATGCCGGAGAGTCGTACACTTACTTGGGTGTCGAGCAACGCTCCACCCAAGAAGTGAGTGTAGTGAAAAACGCTCTCCGCGGCAAGTATCAGCACCTACTCCGACAGATCTGGTCTTCAGAACTGTCGGGGAAGAACAAGGTGTCTGCTACAAATATGCTTGCCGTTCCGATCCTTCTCTACTCTTTCGGAGTAGTGAAGTGGACTAGAGAAGAGCTGCGTCAACTCGATGTAGTAACCCGCAAGAAGATGCATCTCAATAGGAGCTTGCATCCTAAATCGTCCGTTCCACGGTTATATCTCCCACGACATCGGGGAGGCCGTGGACTCTTGAGCTTGGAGAGTCTCCATAGCAGGATGGTTCTGGATGGAGCATGTAAGGTCATCAGGAGTTCGGATCCCCTCCTCTGCATGGTCCGAGACCATGAAAATGCAGAGGTAGGAGCTTTTCTCTTTAAGGCAGCACGCAGAGCAGCCGATGAACTTGGTCTCATCTTCGACGTCGAGCGGGTAAACCCCGACTCTGTCACCGAGTTGGAACCCGTTCGACTAAAAGCCCACATTAGAGCTGCAGAACACAACTTCCTTCTGCAGCTCCATAAGGATAAGCCATTGCACGGGATCTTCTATAAAAATATAGAAGACCTCGGCTTATCCGAAAGGCTGACCTTCGCCTTCTTAAGGTCAGCTGGGCTGAAGTCTGAGACCGAGGGATTCATAATGGCTTGCCAGGATGGTGTATTTAACACTCTCGTCTATCGACGTCGTGTCATGGGTATGGAGGTCCCTGATGTCAGCTGCAGGGCCTGCCGCAGGGCGCCGGAGACTGTAATGCACTTACTGTCGGCTTGCCCGACTTACGCAGTCTCGGCCTATATTCATAGACACAACGCAGCATTACGAGTGCTTTACTATCATCTAAGGCACTCGTATGGGATAGACGAAACACCAGTGCTGCCTTACGTTCCGGGGGATATTGAGTCCGTTGTGGGGAATGAGAAGTGCCTAATTTATTGGAACTACTCGTTTCCCACCGTCAGGCAAATACAAGCCAACAAGCCTGACATAGTACTCCTCGACCACCAACTCAAGACAATGTATGTCGTGGAATTCTCAGCTCCCGCTGAGAGCAACATTGTCTTGAAAGAGGAGGAAAAACGGACAAAATATCGAGATTTGCTCTTCGAACTCCGCAGGCTTTATCCAGGCCATTCTGTTAAAATAGTGGTACTGATTATAGGAGCCCCCGGTGGAATGAGACAGACGCTGCTTTCAGAACTAAAGATCATACCGGCATGCCGAGATTCGGCAGAGATCTTAGCCGGCAGAATGCAGAAGGCTGTCATCCTCGGTTCATTACGTCTACTCAGGGCACACGATTCGCGGACCCGGTAGTCACTCACCCCACGGGCGTGGGGAGTGGCTATTGGTATTACCAGCTCCCCTCTGTGAGGGTCGGAGCCACAGAGTAGGGTGACTGGTTTTTTGTAAAAAAAAAAAAAAAAAAAATAATGCTGTACCCTGACTACTTTGTTAAGATGGTCGTCCTGATAATCGGTGTACTCGGAGGGATGAGGCCTACACTGCTCTCAGAATTGAAGACCATACCGGCCTGCCAAAAGTCAGCCGAATGGTTGGCAGGTCAAATGCAGAAAGCAGTCATTCTGGGGTCCCTTAGACTGCTTAGGGCACATGATTTGGGAATCTACGGTCACTAACCCTGCGGGTTGTGGGGAGTGGCTGTAGATAATTCGTTGGCGCTTCTGTCGTGAGAATGTCGGAGACACGGCAGAACTGTCCAGCATCGCTCAGCGAAAAAAAAAAAAAAAAAAAAAAAAAAAAAAATAATAATGAGGTCAGCAGGAGGGGCTAACTTCCATCTATTAAGCCTTTGGTGAGTAGCGCCACCACTTACTCCAGCTAGGGGTGCAAAACCGAACCGGCAGCCCTAGTGCACCCGGGAGTCGAAAGCATCTTCCCCTCTGGTGTCGGTCGTGGGCCTGCTGGGCTAACCACTCACAGGCTCTAACCTTTGGTTCCGGCAGGCCGAAGACTGGGCCCCCACGATCGACCCCGTTCGGATAGGGGTCAAGGGCAAGGTGGTGGGGCCCAACCGGATAGACCGCCCGTTGACGACGTACGCAATGAACAAGGACGCTTTGAGTGGACAGATGAACTGAGGGATGAGCTTCTGCATTGTTATGAAAGCAGTGAGCCCGCGCGGAGGGGGTACATGGCGCGGATGCATGCTCTGTGGTGTGAGAGGCTACCAGAGCATAGCGCCTTCACGCCACAAAATCTGCGTGACTATGTATCCCACCTTCGTAGTAGGGGCTACGTGAGGGCTGCTCCTGGGCCGGTGAATGAGGTGGCCGAAGAGCCGCCACATTCACCGGTTGAGGACGTGGCTCTCCTCGTTCCGCCAATACCAGAGGGCCTCAATACCAGAAGGGGGTTACACCGTCTGAAAACCCCCGGGCTACAAGACCTGGCCAGCGCTACCAGAAGAGGCTGACATCTGGCACATAAATTGTGCCGTGTATGCCGCTGCTCAACGCTCGTCTCAGGTGGAGAGGCGAAATACCTCTTCCCCACAGGAGAGAGCGCAGCGGCACATACAAAAGATGGAAGCCAAGATCCAGTCGGCGGGGCAACACGCATCCCGTATCCAATGTGTGATGGACTATATGGCGGCCAACAGGCCGTTCACGCCTAAAGTGCGTCGGTTAGCCGCCAACTTAAGACGCGTCCATCACACACTCAATGAGGCAGTGCTGCGAACCACCAAACAGCACTGTCTCGACAGGATACGGATGCTAGTGACTTGCAAAAATTCATTAGTGAGGCGGGCGAGGGGGCTTGCGGAAAATAAACTGTTCCGCGAGAAGCCCTCGCGCCTTTTCCAACCGCCTCCGCGTGTTGTAGACAATCCGCCGACTGCAGATCAGGTGGAGAACTTCTGGAAAACGCTGTACGAGGAGAGGCTTCCACTCAACCGAGATTCTCCTGCCCTTGCACACTTTGAAGCCTTTTGTCAAAGGCTTCAGCAACCACAGGAAGTGTGCGAACCAATAACCCCAGAAGAGGTTCGTAGGGCTCTTGAGGGCTCTAAGAACTTTGCTGCTCCAGGTCCCGATGGGATAAATAACTTTTGGTGGAAAAAGTTATCGAGCACCCACCACCATTTGGCCAGAATATTTAATTCCTGGTTAAATGGGGAGCAGCAAATCCCTTTTTGGGTTGTTGAGGGGCGGACAGTGCTGATCCCTAAGAACGGAGATTTGTCCAACCCAAAGAATTACAGACCGATAACCTGTCTAAACGCATGTTACAAGGTGTTTACACGCATTTTGTACATGCGGGTGCTCCACGCAGTTGAACCGGTTTACGAACGGATATATGAGCAACGAGGGTCGAAGAGAGGTGTCGCTGGCTGCAAGGAGAACCTGTTGATTGACAGATGTGTCACGCAGGACTCCATGCAGTATAAGCGGAACCTCTCTATGGCCTGGATTGACTACCGCAAGGCATTCGACATGACATCGCATGAGCTCATTGTTCACTTGCTCCGATGTCTTGTGGTACCCGGTCCCGTAGTGAGATGTATTGAAGAACTGATGCCGCTCTGGAGGACTCGCTTTACGGGTAACGATAGAGTCCAAACAGAGTCGGTAACATTCAGAAGAGGAGTATTTCAGGGAGATTCCCTCAGCCCCCTTCTGTTTTGCATCTCATTACTGCCATTATCTGTCTCGCTCCGGAAAATCCGTGGCTACAACTGCGGTACCCCCGGCGACAGGAGGCATAAGGTCACCCATCTATTTTATATGGATGACCTTAAACTTTATAAACAGTCCCTTAGGGTGGTACAGGAGTATACGCAGGCCGTCGGTATGCAGTTCGGGTTGGACAAATGCGCACTGATCCATCTCAAGAGAGGACGATGCGGTGACTATGGAGAGGACGCGCAGCTCGTGGACGGAAGCATCTTACACCATCTAGATGCCGGAGAGTCGTACACTTACTTGGGTGTCGAGCAACGCTCCACCCAAGAAGTGAGTGTAGTGAAAAACGCTCTCCGCGGCAAGTATCAGCACCTACTCCGACAGATCTGGTCTTCAGAACTGTCGGGGAAGAACAAGGTGTCTGCTACAAATATGCTTGCCGTTCCGATCCTTCTCTACTCTTTCGGAGTAGTGAAGTGGACTAGAGAAGAGCTGCGTCAACTCGATGTAGTAACCCGCAAGAAGATGCATCTCAATAGGAGCTTGCATCCTAAATCGTCCGTTCCACGGTTATATTTCCCACGACATCGGGGAGGCCGTGGACTCTTGAGCTTGGAGAGTCTCCATAGCAGGATGGTTCTGGAGGGAGCATGTAAGGCCATCAGGAGTTCGGATCCCCTCCTCTGCATGGTCCGACACCATGAAAATGCAGAGGTAGGAGCTTTTCTGTTTAAGGCAGCACGGAGAGCAGCCGATGAACTTGGTCTCATCTTCGACGTCGAGCGGGTAAACCCCGACTCTGTCACCGAGTTGGAACCCGTTCGACTAAAAGCCCACATTAGAGCTGCAGAACACAACATCCTTCTGCAGCTCCATAAGGATAAGCCATTGCACGGGATCTTCTATAAAAATATAGAAGACCTCGGCTTATCCGAAAGGCTGACCTTCGCCTTCTTAAGGTCAGCTGGGCTGAAGTCTGAGACCGAGGGATTCATAATGGCTTGCCAGGATGGTGTATTTAACACTCTCGTCTATCGACGTCGTGTCATGGGTATGGAGGTCCCTGATGTCAGCTGCAGGGCCTGCCGCAGGGCGCCGGAGACTGTAATGCACTTACTGTCGGCTTGCCCGACATACGCAGTCTCGGCCTATACTCATAGACACAACGCAGCATTACGAGTGCTTTGCTATCATCTAAGGCACTCGTATGGGATAGACGAAACACCAGTGCTGCCTTACGTTCCGGGGGATATTGAGTCCGTTGTGGGGAATGAGAAGTGCCTAATTTATTGGAACTACTCGTTTCCCACCGTCAGGCAAATACAAGCCAACAAGCCTGACATAGTACTCCTCGACCACCAACTCAAGACAATGTATGTCGTGGAATTCTCAGCTCCCGCTGAGAGCAACATTGTCTTCAAAGAGGAGGAAAAACGGACAAAATATCGAGATTTGCTCTTCGAACTCCGCAGGCTTTATCTAGGCCATTCTGTTAAAATAGTGGTACTGATTATAGGAGCCCTCGGTGGAATGAGACAGGCGCTGCTTTCAGAACTAAAGATCATAAAGGCATGCCGAGATTCGGCAGAGATCTTAGCCGGCAGAATGCAAAAGGCTGTCATCCTCGGTTCATTACGACTACTTAGGGCACACGATTCGCGGACCCGGTAGTCACTCACCCCACGGGCGTGGGGAGTGGCTATTGATATTACCAGCTCCCCTCTGTGAGGGTCGGAGCCACAGAGTAGGGTGACTGGTTTTTGTAAAAAAAAAAAAGTATGTATATCGGAACTACTCGTTTCCCACCGTCAGGCAAATACAAGCCAACAAGCCTGACATAGTACTCCTCGACCACCAACTCAAGACAATGTATGTCGTGGAATTCTCAGCTCCTGCTGAGAGCAACATTGTCTTGAAAGAGGAGGAAAAACGGATAAAATATCGAGATTTGCTCTTCGAACTCCGCAGGCTTTATCCAGGCCATTCTGTTAAAATAGTGGTACTGATTATAGGAGCCCTCGGTGGAATGAGACAGACGCTGCTTTCAGAACTAAAGATCATACCGGCATGCCGAGATTCGGCAGAGATCTTAGCCGGCAGAATGCAGAAGGCTGTCATCCTCGGTTCATTACGTCTACTCAGGGCGCACGATTCGCGGACCCGGTAGTCACTCACCCCACGGGCGTGGGGAGTGGCTATTGGTATTACGAGCTCCCCTCTGTGAGGGTCGGAGCCACAGAGTAGGGTGACTGGTTTTTTGTAAAAAAAAAAAAAAAAGTCTTTATTTATTATTGAATATAATAATAAAAGGGCGAAGTTCAGTAGAGTAGACACTCTCTGCTCTTCCACTTAACCCTAATAATGTAACAAAGTTGGTATTAAGCAGGACATAAGATATTATTTACAAATACATCTATTTATTTTCTTGTCTGTACCATTCACCCTGTAACGCAAGTATATTTGAGAAATAAATGTTTTATTATTATTATTATTATTAGATGCATTTTTTTTTAAATTAAAATTTTTCATTGGCCTGTCAATCTCAGACACAGACGCATGCACATGTATATCTTTTTTTAGTAAAAAGTCGTATAATTCCTTTTTATCCTTTTTTTGTAAATATCACAGATCAAATTAAGGTGTTGGTCCTGGGTTTTCTGATATAAGATACATTTAATTATTGTTAACTCAAATTATCAAAAAACCATTTAGAGAAGGAATAACAATATTTATGGTTTTCTATTATAGTTATTATATTATTTATTACCTCATATTATATTACCGGGACATTCGGGAAAAGACACCGGAAGAAAGTCAGGAGTTTCAGCGTTAAAATTTGGTACACACTGACTGTTTATTTCGAAATTGTGTACATGACTGTGTTTTCGTTATTTTGTATAGAATTGCTGAAAATTTGAACATTTTGTCTAATAATAAAGTTAATAACAACAAAACTATTTCTTTTAATTGAGTTCAGTGAACTTCTATTCTAATTAAATTGTAAACACGTATCCCGGGATGATCAGAATTTCAGTTCTCGACACTTGCGCTACTTTGGGTATCGTATAACATACGTTTGACTTAAGTTTTGTGTTTATTAAATTAAATCGAATAGCTGCAGTAAATCTAACCTGAAGCATAGATATTCATGAGAATTGTAATATATTTTTGAAGATTTCTTCACAGTTCATTTTGACTTTTATTGACGGACAATTAATTATAAACACTGTTTTATGCAAAAAATACTAGTTTCTTTTTTGTTTGAATTATGTCTAGGAACATTTAAATATCTCTGAGAAACTAGAAGTAATTAAACTGCGATATAATTTACTTTTCAGCAAAGAAGTTGCTATATAATTCAACAGCAGACATCCAAAGCGCTTCACTACTCATTGTGTAATTTTCGGAGCAATTAACAATATTTTTAATATATTTAATTTAGCTAGAAGTGGCCCTCACTTAAGAGTTAATATATTCTCTTTGTGTTAATTAATTTTCATCTATAACTCAAATTATTCAAATGCAGATGACTTTAAACTGGGTGTTGAATTGATACCTGATAACTTAATGACTGGCGCTATTATCCCAACTGGCTCAGCTTTGAACTTAAAAAAACTATTAGCGAAAAACGGTTTAAATCTACTTATGATGTTGGTCACTTCTATATTTTTTGTCACTTAAGAACAAAATATTTTAGATTAAAAAACATATTTATAAAATTTAAATGCTAATAACTTAATGCATAATGTAGCTTAATTTTATTGTATTATAACTATTTCATTGTTTTATATGTTATTTCAAAATTCCTTTTATGCTATTATTTTCTTATGTGCTGAATTGTAAATTGTAAAATGGCTTAGCCGAATAATCAATAATAAATAAATAAATTTATCTGCTTTTAGAATGATCACCAAAGATTGTAACGTAATGCATGTAAGTAAATAACGTTTGAATTTAGAATAGGGATTGTATTTTCAGCAAGATGGCGCTGCTCTCTATAAATCTAGAATAGTAAGTAATTACCTTCAAGAGAAATCATTGTAGCTAATTGTCCTGTATGATGGCTTCCTAGGTCACCTGACCTAACTCCTCTGGATATTTTCTTTTGGACTTCATTGAAAAATACTGTTTACGCAACTTCCATTACAACCTGTGAAAACTGATAATTTGCTACGGGCCAAATAATTATTAATAGAGCGAATTTTTTAATATCCAAAAAAGTTGCATTAGCACATTGCTTTTTACTAATTATCCACCAATTAGCGTACCAAAAGTAGTTTCGTGCATTAAGGTAGTAAAAGCCAATATTTCTGAAAACATACTTAAATATGGTTTCAAGATAATTCTTAAATATCTGTTCTTTATTACTAAATATTCTGAATATCTAAAACGGTATTTAACAAAAATTAAACTTTCATATTTAAATATGAGTGGAATGTTAACCGAGTGTTTTAGATGTCATTCATGCAGGTGCTCAATTAGTGCAGAGTAAACATTAAATCCAAGTACTTGTTTAATCCCTCGGCCTTTATTCATTCAAATAATAAAATGCGTGTTTAATCAACAATCATGTCAATAAAATGTTCGAGCACTTAGTTTATACGCGGTAGTGGTTTGTAGAGAGGCTGTAACAATAGAGCAACATGACAACGTCGAACGACACGATCAATTCAATGTTCTCTCCAACGCAAAACTCATTGAAGTTAATCAATAACCTCACTATAATTAAATACCTATTTATTGTTGTTTTGTAACTAATTTTGAATAGTTTCACTCGACATTATTTAGTTTACTTTATTTTTTAAACCTTCAGTTATTATAAAGTTTTAATTAAATAAGAAAACTGGCTTTTTTCATGTAAGTGAATTTAAATATACTTAAATTATGTTTCACAATATGCCTATGTCTATATACAGATTTGGTAA
Source organism: Leptura quadrifasciata (assembly GCA_963675555.1). Classification (NCBI taxonomy): domain Eukaryota; kingdom Metazoa; phylum Arthropoda; class Insecta; order Coleoptera; family Cerambycidae; genus Leptura; species Leptura quadrifasciata. The sequence goes on from OY776673.1 coordinate 113,015,350, forward strand.
AAGTAGTTCTATACTATATCCTGAAGTAAGAACGAGTGTGAAAAAGAACACAAATTAAACAATAATCGCTTACGTGAAAGCGAGAGAGGTTGTTATATTAGTGGGGCACCAATGAAAGTTTCTCGATCTCCCGTCTCATCACGGCCACATTCTACTATACCATTTGCCGCGACAATACCGATGCCACCCGATGCCCTGCGTTGATACACGACAAGGTGATTAAAATAATATTTCTCGAAATGTGAAGCGTGGTGGGAGTAGCATATCCAACTTTCTATTCCTAAATTTTGTTGTTTTCTTTCTCGCATTCGCTTACTTCAGGGTTTATAAAACTACTTTTGCCCAATCTGTATGTTCTATTGTTCAATTTCCACGCGTATATTCCTCTCTATTTTTTTATAGGTTTTTCTACCACATGTTCAAAATCATCACAAAATCTGCAAACAATAAGAAAATTAAGCAGTTGAAACACCCCCACCCCCCCTCAATTAATTATAAATAAAAATCCTTGATCGTGAAGCAATCAAGAACTTATTTACTCCCACCCAGAAATTATTTATCTCAATTTTATGTCAAGATAAATAGACAGATTGGCCATTTACGTGATCGTCTAGTTTTATGTGGTTAGGACCTTAATTACGTTGTGTGTGTGTAGTAACCCTTTATAATTACCCCAGGTTCTTTGATATAAAGTTTGGTATTACTTGTTTCTGTCTGATACTATACCTGAGAAAGTTAATCACTCTGTTATTTTAAATACACTGTAAGTTTGGATACACTGGCTATTATTTGAGAAACCTAATTAATATTTTATGTTATTTATGTGGTGTCTTATTACGCAAGATTGCACTGTACTTTTATAGTTGAAGTTTGTTTTCTAAATTTATTTGATTGGAATGAAATCATTTATTTAGTTTATTACTTGTGCGATGAAAAAGGTAAAGGTTAAAGAAAAGACAATAATTGATGGGAAAAAATAGTAAAAAAAAACATTTTATTTTATATAAATTGATGCGGCAAATAGCCGTACATGAAATTAAAACAATCCAAATATTTGAGACAATTGCCTAAATATTATATAGGAAGGGTTACGTCGCTATAGTAATGACATACTATACATATTTCAAAGCTGATTATGCAATAACAAGTACTAAGGTAATCCAATCGTGGGCCGTGTTATTTGTAGGTGTAATTAAAGATGCGGCAAATAGCCGATTAAAATGTAATTGGAATTTTGATGTTAGCAATCTGATAAAATAATTTTACTGCAAAACAGAGGACAAGAACCCTGTCCTGTTCGTGCATTATAGAATGGAAGCGATAATGAGACTTTAACACTCATGTAAAAGATCATAGAACGTTGGGGGAAAGTTCCCTTAATTGAACAAACAACTGCAAATCCCAAATTGTACATGATTGTTCAACAACGTGAACAGGGTGAGTCGATGTAAAGTTGTTGAGGACAAACCCACGACCGCGGTGTTTGTACTAGAGCCAGAGAACTCTTTGTAGTCTGCAAGGTAGAAAAGTAGTTGAGGACAAACCCACGACCGCGGTGTTTGTACTAGAGCCAGGGAACTCTTTGTAGCCTGCAAGGTAGAAAAGGAGTTGAGTGCAAACCCACGACCGCGGTGTTTGTACTAGAGCCAGGGAACTCTTTATTAATTTGATGGATCGTTATTAAGCAATCATAGAAAACTAGGCATTCGCAGGTGAGAAATATCTCACGATAGTTTGACTGGAGAGTATTCTAGTGAAACCTTTACATGGAAATCCAGGCACACGGCAGGCCTTTGATAGAGCACAACTGAAGTATACTGGAAGCTAAAGTTTCTTGTCATTGCATAAACCCTGAAAGTATATAGTTCTAGAATATAAACTGGTTATTGTGCAAACGTAAATCTTCCTAGCAAAATATTCAGTTTGAGTAAAAGACTCCACAAAGTAGGTGCGTACTTGGCTAAACAATACAGACGTCTCCGTCGCAAGTGGCCATCGTGCCAAGACTCAGTGTAAATGCTCATAAGCTGCAGGGAAATTTCCCTAAAGTTGATATTAACACGAAAATCTCCGGGTTGATTATAATTGTCACAACAACCACTTATCGAAGATGAGAACAAACCCACGACCGCGGTGTTTGAACTAGAGCCAGGGAACTCTTTGTGGTTATAACAACAATGAAAATAAATCAAGAGATTATGTACTATTTACGTAGTTGAAAGCAAACAGCCTTATAAGATTTTACAATTGCGGTGTTTTTAACATTTGGGTCAATCAGAACCCCAGCTGTGCCTGTGATGACTTTATTGTAGTAAGAAACTACCGGTCATCCGACCATCTGGGCAGCCGACGACTATACGGAGCGTCGAGTCAAGTGTAAGGCAGTAACAGCTGATGTAAAAGTAAAAGTAATGTGTTGGGTCCGGTTCCCTCGAAATGCACCTATTTCAGTGAGTCCTCTAGACAAACAAAGGCACGCAGCAATGCAGGCTGTCAGGTATTGCTAAAAACTTGTTGCATAAATATTATTAAAAGCCTGAACTAACCAGTAATCAATTAAAATGTATTACATTGAAAAATTAATTCCAACGAACCAGTCATAAAATGAATATCTTTGATACCACAAATAAGCCAATTTCCCCTATTCCCCCCTAAACCAGAATGTAAAGTCAATTTTAAATAATAACGCAGAGAAGTAAATTGATTTGATACTTAGATAGTTATGTTGGTGAAATTGTCGTCGTGTAAATAGCCAAGTTGGAGTGTGCTCCAGGAGTGGGCTGGCAAGTAGTGTTGCAGTACTTTCCTCATTGTTCTTCCAAGACGGCTGGTAGAGAACGTGCAGTAATTTTCTCGTTGTTCCCCCAAGATGACTGGTAGAGAACGTGCAGTATTTTTCTAGTTGTCTCCCCCAGGTGGCTGGTCGGGAGCGTGCAGTAATTTTCTCGTTGTTCCCCCAAGATGGCTGGTAGAGAACGTGCAGTATTTTTCTAGTTGTTCCCCCAAGATGGCTGGTAGAGAACATACAGTAGTTTGCAGTTTGGTGCCGCCAGCGTACTGGTCCAGCGTCGATTTTCTTCTCCCCAACGCTATGAATGCCTTGAGCCTTTATTCAGATTCTACGGCGTCTCTGTGACGTCACACGCTGCATTTTTCCATATTTCTACCGTGATGCTGTGACCCAATGTTTTCTAGCTTGCCATTAGTTATGCCCTGTCCCTTTTCCTCCTGTGCACCTATTGTCGTCTTTATTCAAATTCGCTCGAACCATTCGACGTATCTCTGACTACAAAATGCATTCGTCTTGTAAAATTTCTAACAACTCATGTTAATACGCTTTTAAGTACCACTTGAAATTTATCTTACGTTGTTACCCTAACACTTTAAAAGCTTTGGCGACATTTAGTCGGGCCTACTTATGTGTATGCAATTTTTTATGGACTTGTAAAAATATTTCTGTATATTTGTCTAACTTTGGAAATGAAATTTTGAATGTAATGCTTAAATAATTTCTGGTTATTTGTAGTTATAAAAATGATGTTTCCCTGAATTTAAAACAAACTGAAGGTTTATTTTTAAAATAGAATGGCCCCAGGGTGGTCCATTTCACAGTATATTGGAAATATAACCTCTACAACTGTGACGTTTATGTCAAAAGAACAGTGAGAGGCTATTTTTTGCCAACCAATACAAGTTATAACCAAAATAAAAATCAGCGCATTTATATTAATAATAATAATAATACTGTCTTTATTTACCAGAATTTACAATTTACATATAAATTTAATATGATTTATGGTATAGGCGAAGTTCACCTGTAGCAAGCGCTAGGTGCTCTACCACTTAACCTAGTTTTTTTTCCCACTAACTAATTAATATAATAATACTAAAATACAGATTAGCAAACAAATATTAAATAAACAAATTTGAATTCTATTATTGAAAAATAATGTGACAGCTAAAATAGATGTAATATAGAAAAGAAACATAACAAATAATGACAGTTTGATAAACAAAATAGTAATATGCTGTGATATATTTAATATACTAATTTATATAATAATGAAATCTTTTTTAAATATAAGATCTTTCATTGCTTTTTTGAATTTAAAATCGTTCAGTTGCTTTAATCTATTTGGTATCGAATTATATAATTTGGTGATGGTGTAAGAAAATGATCTTTGATAGAGAGCAGAACTGTGTGGTGGTGGAGTTAACAAGGATCGATTTCTTGTGTTTAAGTTATGAACACGGCCTCTAGTTACAATTTTGTCAAAAAATATCGAGGGGTTTTGGTGCGCAGGAGTTTATGATGAAAACAGCAAGTGTGCAAAATACGTCTCTGATAGATTGTGAGCCAATTATATTCCACTTTTTTGTCACTAATAGGATCATATCTTTTGCAGCCAAAGATAAATCTTATACACGCGTTTTGCACCCGCTGAATTCGTGCCTGATCTTGTTTGGTTAGACAAGGATGGTAGACAACATCGGCAAAGTTAAAATGACTTAAGACCAATGAATTACATAACATTCCCTTTGTTTTTTGTCTATTATGTTAGAGCAGCCATATAATAATTTTAAATTGATATACGATTTCCTTATAGTTTTAGTAACGTGTTCATTAAATCTTAAGTTGGAATCCATATGAAGTCCCAGGTTTCTAGCAGTCTCAACAAATTGTAATTCTACTGAGTCCATTTCAATTTTAAAATTACGCAAACATTCAATCCTATGCACCATACTTCCAAACAACATAGCCTTGGATTTTTCTGGATTTAATGACAAGCAATGATGCTCAGAGGTTTCAAGTAATTTTGCTAAGTCACTATTTATTAAATTACGTGCATCATCTGCACTGTCAAAACTAAAGGAAAAATATGTTTGTGTATCGTCGGCATAGTAATGAGATTCGCAGTTATTTATGAAAGAAATTTAAAGGTATATATTGTAAACAATAAAGGTCCCAATATTGAGCCTTGTGGAACCCCGCTATTAATAGCCAAGAGATCCGATTTATTTTGACCAATTTTAACCAGCTGATAGCGATTGGTTAAATAATTTTCCATCATGGTTATCGCACTGTTAGTAAATCCTATATAATGTAGAATTGATAAAAGTAACCTATGATTTATCCTGTCGAACGCCTTAGAATAATCTAATAGTATTAATACAGAAAGTTTATTATTATCAGTGGCCGACAGGATGTCGTCAGTTACTTTTATCAATGCAGTGGCACAACCATGATTTGGCCGAAAACCTGACCGATTGTCAGGTAAAATGTAAAATTCATACAAATACTCACGTATTTGTTCATTTAATACATATTCCAATAATTTTGAGAGTACTGCTAACATACTTATTGGTCTCATCAAATCTTTTAATTCATTGGGATTTTGTATTTTGGGTAGAGGTAATATATGTACAATTTTCCACAGCGACAGAAAAACATTATTTTCAATACAATAATTCACCAGATGTGTAAGATAAGGGATAATAAAAGGACAACAAAGCAATAACATATGCAGAGAGATGTTGTCAGAACCCATTGAATTGGTTTTTATATTAAATAAATAGGTTTTAATTGTATCTGTGTCAACCGTTCAAAAAAATAACTCTCCTACATTTGGCAACATATTATTAGCATAAAAGTTTAAAGTATCATTATTTGGACTTTTTGTGCCCTCTGCGGCATTTACAAAGTACTGGTTAATTTTATGAACATCTGAGATATGCTAGGGAATATCTATATTTCCTTTTTTTGTGTAAATATTCAAATCCTTTAATGTTTTCCATATTTGTTTTTTGTTAGAGTTTAGTTTGTTTTGAGAATATCCCTTTTTTTCATGTTTTATTTCCCGGTTCTTAATCTCTTAAAATCTTCCCAATCAGTAATGTTTTTCGTTTTTTTAAATTTAGCTAAAGCTTTGTCTCTAAGTGAATATTAATTTGAGATTTTCTGTCAACCATGGGGCGTATTTTTTTGTGATTCTAGATTAGATTATTAGAGGCGCCAATTTTTTTCTAGTATTTTAATATAGGTACATCACTTTGAGTTTGATGGTGTAGCGTTTATGGGTTCAGTGTCGAACAGTTATGGATTGGAAGGACTTGTGGCTGAAGACTTGACGTTGGCTGGTTCAGGTTCTAGGATTTGGTGCTTACGGGGCCGGGATTTAAGGGCTTCAAGTTTGTAGAATCGACTTAAGGCTTCAAAGATTTCAGGTTGCAGGACTCGGGATTTAATTGTGTAGGATTTAACTGTTTAAGGTTTAAGAGTTTGGCATTTGAACTTTTAGAGTTTAAGGATATAGGATTTAATGGTTTGGGGTTTAGGTCTTAGAATTTAGTATGTATGGTGGTTATTATGGAGATTGAAGACGAACAAGCTACCTCTAGACTGAACTGGAACACCATTTTGAAATTTTGGTTGAATGGGTTTTCCGAAAACGACCTATTATTCCAAAATATTTTGGAATTTTGTCACTTCCGGTAATACCCTAAGTTATGTTTCTGATTAAAGGCAATTTCGTGCATTTATTTTAAAGGCACCAAGTTTTCTCCTAGTAATTCTGATTATATGGTCATAAGGTATGTACTAGTCCTTATTTCATAATCAATTTTCAATGATCCCGGTACGACTTCTTAATTCTGATATACATCACTGTAAAGTTAAATGGTGTGGCATTTATGGGTTCAGGATCGAAGAATTATAGATTTAAGGACTTGAGAGCTAGGGCTTGATATTATCCTGCTATTATTTTTAGGATATAGTGATTACAGGGCTGGGGTTTTAGGGTTCAGGTCTGTAGGCTTGATCATACTTAAGGGTTCAAGTATTTGAAATTTCAGAACTAGGAATATAATTGTGCAGAATTTAATCGTTTAGAATGTAAATGCTTAGCGTTTAAGAGTCTAACGCTTAAAGATTTAAGAAATAATAGTTTGGAGTTTAGCTCTCAGAGTTTAGTGTGTATGGTGGCTATTATGCGGGGTAGGGATTGGTTGTAAACAAAAAAAATCTACGTGTTAGACGCATCTCCAATCTAAAAGGACATTTTAGTGAAATTGGAAGTGATAAAAGAATCATTTATGTGTCAAAAAGCAACGCGTATTATGTGTATAGGATGTTTCAAATTTCAATTGTTTATCATTAAAACTGAAGGAATAAAAGGTGGAGTACCATGATCCGGTTACACGTGGTATGTATCTTAGATGTAAAGGTAAAAATAATTGTACGTGGATGACTGGAAATGGAATTTAAAGGACAAGACGTACTTTGCGATAATATAAGGAAAAAATTTCTGTTTCTAAAAGAAATGCATAAATGTGCTCTCGAAAAATACGTAGGAAATAACTTTCCATTCTGAATGATTCGAATCTTGTTGACAATTAATATCATTTTTCTTTCAAATATTGGCGTCTGCTTGTGCATATTGTAATATAAAATGCTAAAAATTGTATTACAATAATTGTATTATTTTCATTTCAGAGACACTGAAATATATTATGCATTTTGCTGAGATTATTTCAGCAAGCTTTTAGCGAGTGAATCTTTACTTGGATTTGGATTAAAAATTTAAATCCTTAGTCATAACGTTACATGAAACATTGCGGTTTATTTTACCTAGTTTACAGAAAGTCAAACACGTTGCACGTTGAATTTTCGTATTTATAATGATTATATAATACTGCATATGTAATATATTAACATACTTTTACTTTGTGTATGTATGAAGATTAATTTACTAGTTGGTACAGATGGTAAATCTTGGAAAACTCTCAGTATGGTTTCAGGCATAAAAAATGCAATGAAAATTGTAAAATTAAACTGATTTCAATCTTTTTGGATATGCCTAAAATATTCCCACTCACGAGCGGCACTAAAAGTTTTGAAGAAAAAACAACAGCATTTATTTCATTCATATTCGACGTTTGAAGAAAAAAATAGCATGTTATATGTTTGGACGGACGAGCGAACCGAGTCCTCGACACAAAAAAATGTCATTTTTTCTCCATATGAAACAATATACTATTTTTTAGTTGGCCAATAAAAGATTCATATTTATCTATACATTGTTTTAATTTTTATAAATAATATGAAGGAAAAGTGACATTTTCGTGCAAGAACAGCCGATATACAAACTTTACGTTGAAAATTAATTAAATAAATATAGTTTATGATCGTGTAAAAATTAACAGTTTTTTTACATCATTTCCGGTGTAAGAAGTGGCCTTTTATAAGAAACTGTGCAATAAAAATATTGCACTATTTTATTGCACGATTTATAAAAAATTTAAAAACTACGTCAGTTTATTTATAATATCGTTTCTGTAATTACTATCATCACAGATTTTCAGTCACGACCATAAAGTAACATAATTAGAATTTAGACAATACATACAACTCAAATAATACTAACCGCCAAAGTGTTAACTATTATTAGTTGTAAGATTTATCCAAACTGGCCTAACTGTTCTTTCCTTTAAATCAAAAGGACCGTTTAACATTGGAGTAGATATATTATTTTACTGGCTTGGTGACTCAGCCTCAGGCGTAAGACCAAGGGCTCCTGGTTCGAATCCCGGTTAGGGTATATATGTTTAGTGGTGTCTTTAATATATTACTGAGATGGTAGCAGTGGGCTAGACGGAATTGTGTGCGACAACATGATTAATCCTAAACTTCACCAGGACGTTAATATATAGGACGATTAAAAAAAGTCTCGTTTCCAACATGAAACACAAATCTTTTTATACATACACCTGCGCTAGTGAATATGGTACGTTCTCAGCCTTGTTAGACGGTACAATTACTCGGGCGCCAGTTCCTGCAAAAGAGACACGGTGGTATGTCCAGCAGCAAAATGGCTACTAATATCAGGAGGCCAGCCTCAAGCATATCCGAAGACCCCAAGATCTTTACATTCAACTATATCACTGGATTAGGTGTTATAACAACGATGATCGGGCTGAAACACGCCGATGACGCATCTCAAAATATGATTATCAATCAAATCAAAATCATGATTCATGATGATGATCATGATTATCAAAATATTATTGTTAATGAAATATCAAAACTTAACAGGATAAATAGGAAAATAATAAAATTTAAAGTTTATTTAAAAATTTAACAAAAGTACTAAGAATCAGAATAATGATTAAGTAGGTTTTGTGTTACCACCTTATATTGGTAAGTCTTCTACGGCTAAGTACTGGAGAATACATTGGATTTCATCGCCAGTATCCATTGGCTGTGATGATTGTCTAAGATAACCGAGGTCGAGCAGGATTATTGCTCTTTACCCCAGATCATCGCTGTAGATCTGAACCGGCCTCGTGAGGAGTGGGTTGACTTTTTCATCAACCGCGTTCACAAGTATTGCGGGCAATGTCGGCAGAGTTTGGTCCTGGCTATTGGCTCTACCGGCTGGGCTTCTTCTGGCGCTTAATTTCGGTTGTCGTCGCTCTGAATTTATACCCGCTGAGTCCCGCTAGAGGATCATGAAAACATTGCACGGCGTATTCGTAGAACTGGACGACGATGGCTGGTTTTATTTACTTGAGGCGCTGGTTAATTTGTTAATAAGTACGACTGCTAGTATAAACAAAAATCAATATTTCCTTACTAGGAATCATTTTAAAATTGCGGCAACCTTTAGCCAATTTGACCAAGGACCAACGTCTCATGCATCTGCTTTTATGGTCGTATCTGGGCGTGAGTAAGGATCTTGTTACTTTGATGATTTCTTAGCTGCAGGTGTTCGCCGTTGAGTTATACCTGGGCCCCAGTCGAGAAATCGGCGAGAAGAGGGGATGATAAAACTTGCTAGATAGTCATTATTTTAAAAAAACTAATGAAAGTTATAAAAAATTTAATAACATATATGTATAATGAAAATAGCAATAACGAAAAAATATGTATATGGGGTATATGACAAATATAATATGATACCGTACCATTTACCCCAATTACACAAGTATAAAAATAGCAATAATTGAAATAAACAAAATTATGATATGTATGCCTAACAAGATTCAAAGTTGTTGCAGATTTGCCAGTTCTCTGAAATTGAGAATGTTTGGTGCAGTGTGTACTTACGGTTGTGACCTGAAACTATTTTGTAAAATATATCAACATAATCTGGTTTATTAAATTGATGTCTTAGGCATATAAGAAAGCAATTAACAGTTATAGGACATATATTTCTCTAATGAGATGGTAAGTACTAGAATTTATTGCATATAGATCTGAACATAAATGGATAATATGGTCACAGTGATATTGCTCTAAGATGTTTTGAAAATTAAAGAAGGAACCTGCCCTTCACAGATACAAGCACAATGCTTCAATTATTTTAGGATATGGAGTATGTATTCAAGAAACAGTTGTTCTGTACCGAATATTAAGAGTCGCCAGCTCTCGATATAATACATATGAGTCGTAATTACTGTGGCTGTCAAATCTTATCCCTCCCTGTTACCTTTTACTGTCCCATCAATTTTTAAGCAAAAATTAATAATCTTTTGGTACTGTAACTAGGAAATCAGCCATGGGTTGTTTTATACAGTATGCTCCCTTGTAAGTGTGGTTGTGAAGCGACCTTCAGATACAATCGAGCCTCAGTTTACCGACTCAATGGCCACAGGGCGGTCTCTAAAATATACAGGTTTTACGTGAAGCCAGAAAACTTTGAAGTAGTAAGCGACTTGACATTAGTAAGAAAAGGGGCCCCAGATCTTATAAGATATGAGACAGATCCCAATTTACGATATGGCCACCTACTTTCCACTTTTCTTTCTCCTTCTTTCCGAAACCTAACCAATAAAACATTAAAAACGTGCCAGTTTGTGCTTCAAATGTCAAATATTCGTGCACTACAACAAAATACACAAATGTCTATTTCTTGCTATAAATATGTTTAAAAACAAATTGTCCAAAGGCGAATATTGCATAAAGCACATTAAGAACTTTCATTATTTAGCGTCTCCTTTGCCACTATACTTCTATTACTTTATATTCGAAATCTAATCGTTTGCTTATATTTAGAATATACAAAACCCCATAGAACATTAAAATAACCTGAGCTACTCGAAGTACTATATAGGTCAATATTACACGTTTACAATCTATTATTCTACAGCATAAAGACTCTTTCAAACAGATATGAAATGCGAATATATTTGTGCGGAATTCCGATAAATTTCATTTAAAAACATTCTAAGCGGGAAATCTCCAAGTTTATCTTTGAATCCGAAATTTCTTCTGCTGGCATTTTGCAGCGCGTGATAAGTCTGATAATTTATCAAAATACCAAATATAACATTAAAACTTTTTTTGTAAGCGTTTTAGGATACACAATTAAATTTATAAGGACTTCTGCCACGAATATCTTTAAATTAAATCTACCGAAGTTTTTGACGAAATATTCTTATTTTGGAATCATTTCAACTAGGTCTAATTCTATTTTAGACTAAGCATGGAGCAAGAAACACAGAACATACACTTACCCTACATTGTGTCGGGTCAACATCACAACAGTAGCAACATTGCTATATCTAAACTGCTTTAACTTTATTCGAATATGTAAATAAATACTTTTTTCTACTCCCTACATTGAAAATACTATTTTGCTCCCTCATTTCAGGGAGCAAAGTAGTACTTTTCCTCCCTCGGGAGGAAAATACTTTGCCGCCCTCTGGAAGCAAACAAGTAGAGACTTCAAATAGCTGTAATGGTAGTGTATAGACTTCTTTTATTTGGAGTGTAGATCGCAACATGCTGTATTTGCTTCATAATGTTGAAACCTTGAAATCGGCGCATTTTTTGGAGAAGTAAAATAGGACCACTTCTTCACATATTGTTCTTATTTGCCTAGTCTCCATCCAACATTTAAATAGCTGGTACCCTTTTTCATATTTTTCACGAGACTTTAACGGGAATAGATTTAACGAAACCACGTTTGCTTCTTCCAGAATATCTTGAGGAACTTCATCTTCACATTCGGAATACATTATTATAAACTTTTTGGAAGTCTGTTTATTTTGTGAACAAGAAGCAACCTTTGCAACGTTCCATGTACTTTGATTTTTAACAATATTTACTTATCTAAATACCTGTTATGACATTTTGACATATTTGGTTTTTGATTGTCATGCATAAGAAAATATAATAAAATATATGTAAAACCAATGTAAAACACTGTAAATGGTCATAGAAAAAATTATATGTATTACAGAGGAGGAAATTATGCACTTTTCTCCCTTGTCATACAAATAGCTATTTTTAACCCATTACGATAAAGAGACGTGCAAATATCGTTGGCTTAGGTGATGGTCTCAGGTGACTGAGATCGAGCAGGACTAATTCTCTTTATCCCTGATTATAGCTGTAGACCGGGTTTGGGTTCGTACTATGAACACCTGCGGCGCCACCAGTACTACATTTACGGGGTCGGCGCGGCGGGCGGGTCGATTTAAATTCATTTTTGAGATTGGGGCGAAGGTAGATTTAGTGTATCGCATTTTGCTATCCAATTTTTTGTTGAAAAATATTTCTTATCTTTAATTAAGTATTAATTATGAGCCGCTGTTACCAACTGTGTTGGAAGAAACTTTTGAATAAAAATTTCGCACATAATATGACCGACTAAATGCACAATGTTTAAATAAAATAAAAAATATCGAAAGACAAAATATATTGTAAAATATAAACTTATATATACATATATAGAACCTACAAGTCATTTTCTAATAGCACAGCAATTAGGCACACAAAAAACAAACACCATAATAGTTTCTTGCTCTTGCCGATATTAACAAAAACAGTAAAATAAGTACAACTTAAAAGCACACACTTGAAATAATTTATTCAAATTATCAACACATTTGATAGTTCGAGACATGACACGTACCCACTGAACTCTATTATAATAGAGTTCAGTGCTCTACTTCGATCGTAGCGCTGCTTGGGGTCACAGTATGAACCAAAACAGCATTAAAATATTTTGCGTTGAGTTAGCATAGCCTGCATATGTGAGAGGTGTGGGCGATGTTGGCAGGCCTCCCCTGGTCCTGCTGGCTGGGCCGTTTCTTCGGGCGCTCTCTTGTCATGTCGTCTTTCTTCGCGGGAATGTCAGGTCCAGGGAGCGTCATCGTCAAGCCAAGTGGAGTCTTGTCGTCCGGATCGTCAGTATGGTAGGTTGAGCTGTCTAGCTGGGGAGGTGTACTGCCTGAACGCTTTTGTATCGCTTTCGGCCTCCACAAAGCTTAAGGAAAACCGGCGGTGAGACTTCGGCATCTCATCGTCGGCTGGGTAAGGTTTATGGGAGTTTTGTCACGTCTGCCTCTTCTTGTATTTTAGTTTGTGTGTCGTGTGTTTGTTTCTTTCGTATTTGTAGTGTTAGCTTATACTCAACCATTGTCCGGGATCTGGAGCTTCGGCCGCTTGTGTCTCCATGTGTCGATTGGATCATAGTCAGTCTATCTCTGATCAACGGGTTCCCATGTTCGGCTGCACGCGCGTAGAGTTTCTTCGCTCTATCCTGGATTTCTTCGGCAATCGGGGGGTATTCCAGATCCCTGAAGATGTCGGCGTTTGGTACCTTCCTGTCATCTGCGTAGAATGCCAGGGAGGTACTATTGGTCCTTGGTAGGTCGCTGGTGTAAATGGTGAACAGGTGCGAGGAAGGCAAAGATACCTGCGAAACCCCTGCCTCCATGATAATGTAGGTGCAGAGGTGGTCGGCTACCTTCAGTCGGAGTTTCCTTCAGTGTAGGTAGAACTTCATCAGCTTGATGATTCCTACTGTGTACACCAGGATCAGCATCTTCACTATGAGGTCGTCGTTCCACAGCCGGTCGATGGCTTTGGAAACGTCCAGAAACACTACTCCGATGACTTGTCTTTTGCTGGACCCCTCAGTCACGTTGAGGCGCTTCAGGATAATCTTCTCTGCTCCCTTGCTCATCGCTGGCAGAAGGCTGATGGGCCTCTAGCAGGAAGGAAAGGTTAGGTTCTTACCAGACCTCGGAATCATAATGACATCTGCGTTTTTCCAATTGACAGGAAAATATCGGAGTCTTAGGATGGCTTTGATGATATTCACCAGTGCCGGTATTCTCTTGCGGAGCAGCTTCTTCAGGACCGTGTTATGATAAAAAGAACGAATAATTTGTTCACTCCCAAATAAATAACTATAGCAAGAAATTTACTTAACTTTTCAAAAGGACCACTTCCAAAATTAAATATTTCTCGGTTTATTAATATATACATCTTAAACTAATTTTTGCAGATCCGGAATATATTTGATAAAATGAAATAAAATAACTGAAAGAAAATCTACAGTAATATATCTGCAAAATCTCGAAATTAAAATAGTTTTGTTGCAATGTAGGATATCCCGGAGTTCCATATCGGTTTTCACTTCATATCAATTTCTACCTAGTAGTTTGGTTAACTGAAACGTATAACCTGGGGACCATCTTTGTAAATAATATTTAATATCTTCGGGCCTCGAACTAAGTTCACAATGTTCAACATATAGCCACAGTTAACTAACTGAGGCATCGAATTCTTCCGTAGAATTGCCGTTCGGTCCTTCACACTATTAAATTCTATCGCCCACTGTACTTTAATTTAACTACGCATTATTTTGTGACTGTGTATCCTTTTATTTGATGTTCTTGTTTTAAGGATTTTTAATAGCTACTCTTTCTTAAGAACTACTTTGACCCAGGATATCTATAGTATTTGTTGCAATTATTGATTCAATAGAACTGTTCATATTTAATTACACGCTTTAGCTTCACCTGTATATTTGTTCGTATTATGATGTATGTAACTTTGTGAATCTTTGAACGTGATTCTCACCCACTTCAAAACGTCTGATTAAACTGAAACTGCACTCTTATCAAGGACCGACGACAATACAATAATTTGACAACTTTGTCCTAATGTCCTCACCAGGATCATCAGGATAAAATAAAAATAAAAAAATATTACTAATCTTTTGTCGATATTTTGCCGGAGGCATCGGGGTTATTAATATCGGATCTCTGGGAGGGTTGACCGTTTAATCGTCCATTACTCGTGGGAACAACAATGAAAAATTAATCTACGACACAAAAACAAAAAAGAGGAGATTGGCGAAAAAAATTATAGTTTAAAAAACTAAAAAACACGTTTTAATAGCAAACCGATCTAAAAAGTAAAAAATAATGTTTAAAAATATAGTGAAAAGCACCCCACGCTTTTTTACAATAAAATATTTAAAAGTTATTTTTTATTTTTTAGTTCGGTTTGCTATTAAAGCGTGTTTTTTAGTTTTTTTCAACTATAATTTTATATTACCACCAATAGTGTTGAAATCAATTCAAAACAGCTCCTGTGTTATAAATTTACTATATGTAAGAAATCTGGCTTCTGTGATTTATTATTTTAATTATTGATCTGATTTGACAGAATACCATTACGTTCCTGTATACATTGTTGTATGATTGTTTTTACCTCATCTAATGTCAAACTCACACAGTTTTGCTATTTACTGAGATCTCTTTTATACCCACTGCTACTCGTCGTGGCAGTATCAATAAATATTTGATACGGAACGTAAGTAAAAAGGTTTATCGCGAGTGATCACATCACCATTTAGTCAGTTGCTTATTTCCTATTTGTAATTCTTTATTCTTCTAAGAAAGAAACTTTTACTTATCTGCATGTCTCTATTGAAATAAATTATTAACAATCACAACTTGACTGGATAAGAAAGTTTGGAAAACTTGGAAATTAGAATTATCTGTGCCAAGTAAAGCGAAGAACAATTTCCGCAATTTGTGATTTCTATTTAAGTTTACTCTGCCTGTCATTTTATTATAAGTTAAGTATTAGTTAAGATAGCACGTAGACTGAACAAGTTTTATTCATCAGTATCACAAGAAGTTTGACTGGGATTTTATTTGATCCATGAATTTGTTTCATCGTAAACATAGTTCTATCACGTATTTCTGCATATATCTGTTATTAGAACTAGGCAAAGTAACTTTAAAAAGTAACTAGTTACCAGTTGCATTTACCTGATTGAAGAGGTAAATTGTATGAAAGTTATTAATAATTATTACTTTGTGAAAGCAGGTAGTATAATCTTTATTGTGATATTTTAACGTAACTTTTAAAACTGTATTATCTGACACTAATCATTTTTATTTTTCTTTCTCGTCATTTATTTTAAATTTAATTTAATAATAGTACTGTGACGCGTTTTTCTCCACCTCAGCCGGTGACGAGGAGAAAAAGGGCCACTCTTTGACACTCGAGCACCGGAAACGAGTTTTGGTGTAAGCTCGGGCGCCAGTTTTAGTTTAAGTGATAGGATGCACTACCCACAAGCCTGAGGCTGAGTAGTTCAAGTGGAGAAACGGTACTCCAGCGGGTTAATTTTGGAAAACTTAGACCGTCCACACACAAACAGTAGTTAATTATAGGGAAGTTATATACATTACCTGGCTAATGTCTCAGTTTACTTTTTCCTCCATGGACTTACATACTCATGTGGTTAAGGTTGGGCACGACTGCTGTTGTGGAGCGGTCGCAATGGAATGAAATCTGCAGGTCATCCCAGGTCCTTTTCTGAAATGAAGCATCTTACTATAAGGAGAGGGAGTAGACGCCAGACGGATGCGACTTTGCCAAAATCCTGCTGCTCAGCGATGATATATAACACCAATGGTATCTGGGTTCGGTTCGCTCTGGCTGACTGCCAACACGGGGCGAATTTAATTCTTTCCTTCAAAGATTTACAAGAGGGGAAACGGCGGCGGTAGAATATGCGCGATGGATCGACGTGACTTTTTATTTATTTTATTCGCAGATCTGTACAGGACGGAGAGCTCCACACATCTAACACTGGGAACGGCTTCTGGTAAACTGACTGTCAGATATACTCAATTATTCCCTTTACCGAAATGAAGATGTATAGATGACGTCAGATCGATTTTCATTATCTTGCTTTGACACTTAGAATATTTCGCGGTTGATTTATTCAGGACGGCAGGCACTAACATCTAACTCGCCAAACGGTTCTAAAATATGTACTACTGGAATCGCGCGATTACACATACACGATCTCCTCTCGTCTCACTCCCTTTACTTGAGTCTATTTGTGCTTAAAACTGGTGGCATTATCTGGTGCGTCTACAACTTAACAATTGCATTGATTCTCAAACTTAATTTACTTAAGGCGGTACAATATATATGCAATAATAAATATCAAAAGATAATTCATATAGAGGGTATTATAAATATCCATATCCTATGCATATTTCGGTAATGAAAAACGTTTCGTTACAATCCATGTTTACTTGTCATAAAAACATAAATATAAAATAGCACTCACCAACTTCAAGGGGGAATTTTGTTTCAATTATAATTGAAAAAAAGTACAAAAATATGTTTATCAAAGTGTTTCTATGAATTGATTTTCCTCCCCTCTGAAGGGCGAAACAACCCCCGGGGCCAGTTACACAACTCTGCCACCTTCCTCAAAGAAACGCCTCCTATAAAATATTAATTGTTTCCCCAGAAAACAAATCAATTCTCCACCCCCTTGAATTGTGAAAACAACCCCCGGGGGTGGTTATACAACCCTGGTTACCTACCACCTTCCTCAAAGAAACACCTCCTATAAAATATAGTTTCTCACAAAAACAAATATCAATTTTTCACATTCTACAAGGCTTGGAAGCCTGGGGTATAGGTGGCTTAGGTCAATTTCCTCGAGGGACCTTCCGTTCTACTCAATCGAACAACAATTAGTCGAAAAACTGCGGAAAATAAGCGAGTTTATGAAAAGGGGCTTTGGGGGTGGTTTTGGCCAATTTGAGGGGGTGGCTGGGGTGAAAAAAATCGGTTTGACCCCGAGAATCAATTCAGCATCCTCGAAAAGGGGGGACATTGTCTAGTCCAAGACGCAAACATTCGGTAATTTCTAATTTCGTCATAAATTCTGACTCTCTGATGGACTATCTATCTATGTATCTGGAAAATTTGTGAAAATAAAAAGAAGAAACTCGAACAAAGTTAATGAAACGTGGATTCAGGTTTCTCCTGAATATATGGTCATATGCGTTTAATCAGAAAACTAAGGGCGAATGAGCAGGATGATTTATAAAAATTATTTACGAATGCCAGTAGTCAAGTTTCTCCTTTCATATTTTAATTTACTTACGAACTGTCCTTAATTTTCCACACACATGCTTTTCCCTATATAAATCTATAAAATCGATTAATAATTGTTTTGTCCATTCCATGTTTCACTGACGCCTTTACTATTCGAACGGAATTGATAACTGTATGTGTACCGACAGAAGAGGACTGAACCTGCAACGATCTGCCCTGTCATACATGTTGTTTTACCGATCAAATCCGTCTCACGTCACTAACGTTATTATTATTATTATTAGCCGTTACTCGAGTCCGAGTATAAAAATGTTACAGTCGATAAATTGTGTACAATAAAAAACAAGTAAAAGGTGTAGTCTATTGTAATTCCCATTCATCTACGGTGCACACGACTATGGCTATAGAGGCCAATTCGGGAGAGCACATGTCGACCGCAGTCAGGACAAACATAGACCTGGTTAGGTCTTGGATTCGGCCTTCTTGCAGCAACATTTCCTTGATAGCTGGCCACAACCCCTCGCCATTCGGTTCTGTCCGCTGCAAGTTGTTCCCATTGCTCGTCTGCAATACCGCAGGATTTTACATTTTCATGGAGAGCGTCTTTGAACCTCTTTCGTTGACCGCCACGCCTTCTTCTACCGCTTAGCAATTCACCATAAAGTGTACATTTAGGAAGGCGGTTATCATGCATACGATGAACGTGACCTGCTCATCTTAGGCGTGCTCTTGAAATAAGCACCTCAATTGGAAGGCTGTTTGCTCTCCTGAGTACTTCCACGTTTGATATGTGATGGAACCAACGGATTTTCATCATACTTCTGAGGTGTCTTTGCTGAGAACGTTCTAATTCTTTCACATGACGACGGTAAGTGACCCAGCTTTCACATCCATATAGCAGTGTTGGAATGACAACTGCTCTGTAGACAGCCATTTTCGTTGACAAAGCAAGGTCGTGGTTGTCAAATACTCTCTCTCTAAGTCCCCAGAGTGCTCTAGATGCAGCGTTAATTCTATTGCGAATCTCGCTGTCCATGTTTGCTTTGTCATTAACAACGTTGCCTAAGTAATTGAACTGATCCACCACTTCAAGAGAATTTCCGTTAAGTGTAATGTCTATTTGGTTCACTTGATGAGGAGTTGACATAATCTTAGTCTTTCCAATGTTGATTTTAAGTCACTAACGTAAACATCGATCGAAACATCGATAACAGATTTGGTCCGTTGCGGGACAAATCATTTAAAATTCCCTTCCGTGAATGGGGGCCGTGGGGACTAGCCACTTTATGTGGGCTATTAGGGAGTCGGTTCTTACTCGTCGACAATGGAGTTGTTCAAGTAATCAAATACGTGGTCCACTGGGAGTGCCGGGATGTCATGTTATTTTAAAATCTGCTGTTGTTGTTATATTTTGTTTTTCTTCCCCAAACCTCTTCCAATTGTTTTCCAGGATGTAGATGTAGACGTAAGTACGCTACAGGAGCCTATTAACTTTTAAGAGTACACATGTCGAATTCTGGTTTTCCGCTCTGTAAGTCTAAAATTTCGAACTATTTAATTGTTTATCTAATTTATTCCTCCACTATGAGCTTTTTATATTTCAGGGTTAATAAGGTGTTACACTGTAAGTTTTTTCTGAATAAAAAATAGCAGTAATATCTATTTTTTGCTTATATTTCTCATAAATAGATGTAAAATATATTTTATACACGACCGGGCGTTAAAGTACACTTTATGCACAAATTTTTGAAGCGTTAAATATATTATTATAACCCGTTGGCAATAATGTAATTTTATAGCGGGCGATAAAGCAATTTATAGCCCGCTATCCTTAAATTATCTACTACTAACAGCTTTATTTCACTGTTGCCAGGTAACGGTAAGGAATTGTTTGATTTAAAACATTAAGCCACAATATATTTTGCGTTAGTAATTTTTAATATACAGGATAAGTTATGACGAATTGAAATATATTTTTCAATAATCTGATCATATTGATTGACGATATGATTGACGACTTACAGGGTGACATAGATAGTTAACGCGCAAAGCTTCATTTTCATTAGATCGTTTAAGTTACATTTAATTCAAAGGCCAGTCTGACTCTGGCTATAAATCCCCTTGAACGATATTCTTGTTGGATTAGGAAGCCGGCTCTTAAAAAATGCTTTTGTTCTACAATGTTTAAAAAGGGAACATTATTGTATAATAATCGTATTCTGATATGAAAATTTAAAAAAAATGCAGTACAAGGGGTTCTTAAAATATTAAACCTAGGGCCCTAGCTCCATCCATTAACCATTAAAAACATTTATTTAGTAATTTTAAATATTTGCAATACATCTTTTATATATTATTTTATTTGCTTTATTTATCTGAATTTAACAATATTCAGATTTTCCCGCCGCGTTACAATGTGGTGCCCTAGCTCCATCAGGAAGTGCACACAATGGCATGTCTATTGGAATCAGGTAATTTAGTATTTCTGCAAATAAAGATAATAACACGAAGCTCTGGAGGCCTCTTATACTTATATAGGGAGTCTGCAAGTAAGTAACTACCTGTAGATTGGGTCAAAATATGACGGTTTAAGTAAATTTACTTCTGTATTAAGTTGCTGTCCTGTGGAGATATCACTCTTCAAGTTTCTTATAGATGGGTTACACTACTATTTCGTAGAAACTTTTCATCTATTCGTTAATTCATCTATCCATCTATTCTTTAATTTAAGAATTTTTTATTTTGTGTTATGCAAGCTTTGAAACTGGACCTGACTGTACTATACTCGTAACATAGATATTGAGAGCGCCTTTTATACCGTCTCAATCCCTGGACTACTTTTCAATATGTACAGCTACAAGTTCCTGATACACATAACAAAACTCATTTCTTCTTTCCTGTCAAGCAGATCACTGCTAGTCCGAGTGAATAATAAATATAAACGTTAATGCGCGAGTTCCCCAAGGACCTATCACCTAAATTATTCGCTTGTATGTTTTCGAATTTTCGTAGATTCCAAATCCAAAGTATGCAGATAACACGGCCATATATGCAATGCACATTTGCATAACGCACAAGCTGCGAATATACTCTGTACATGACTTGGTGCCGGTGGAAAATTTGGGTAAATGCCGAGAAGCCGTGCCTATGACAATAGTTTTCACGCACCGTTTTACCGAAAATGAGATTCGAACATCAATTTTGATCAGGGGAAACAAAATTACAACCAAAAGATACGTGAAGTACTTGGATGCTAGATTGGATCAAGACTGACACCGTTGATATACATCGTTGTGACTCAGACTAACCTAACCAGATTGTGCACTCGATGGTATTCCCGACGGCCGTGCTACAGCGGTTGGCTTCGGCTCTAGAGTTATTCAGACAGGGGTGGACTTAATGACATAATATGAGTACGAGTGTGATAAATATTTCTAGATATATCGTAATCAACATTCATAATTTCGAATTAACGTTGTTAAAAAAAAAATAGAAATTACTATTCTTTGTTATTTCATTTACATGGATATATAACCAAACTTACATAATGATTCACTTATAATTGAAGAGATTTGGTAATATTTTATGAACATTCCTTGAACAATATATTGCTTTCAAAAACTCCCTTTCAATTTTTCTTTACTAAAGTAAAATATGCAAAAACATTATCACCAAATACATTTCTTTACTCTGAATGTTTGGGAATGTTTTTAACCGCCTTCGAAGTCCCGTCAATGACCCTCTAGAGCCTAAAAGATCTAGTTTTGTTTGAATAAACGAGATGGGCACTACAGTTAATAGTACACTCTGAAGCATTTCTTGAAGATAATTTATAAGTAAATTACTTCGCAATTGATGGGGTTTCAACTTATTTTGCAATGCATGCTCAGAGAGAAATCTAAACATGCCAACCATACAGAGCTACTACTGCTACTACGATACAAAAATATAATACCATCGTTGGCAATTTTTGAGTAATTATTTTTAAACGTAATAAGAAAATTTCGTCGGTGAACTTTCTGAGGATTTTGAAGGAAAAGTTTCCAATATTTTCATGTTAACAATTTCCCGATATAATCTAGGAATATACACCCATATATTTATATTTAAGATAAATACTCAAAAATTAAATAAATACATATTTATGGACACACAGAACAAGCATACACCTGTTAACAACATAACACATTCAAAATGGATATATACAGCGTGAACTGTAAATTAATTGAGAATAAAATTGTATAAAATAGAAATAATACAAAAATAAGCTTAAATATAGTTAATTAAAATTTGTAGGTCCAAAGGTCTGGTTACTGTATGGTGCAAGATTGTAGTAGATAAATTGCAAAAATCATCTTCTTTTTAGTTTTCTTCCTTCTTTTAGCGCAGTCTTACGTGGGGAATGAGAAATTAAAAATAGCATATTTGATGTTATAAAAAAATATCCAAATGATGCTTAATAGATTTTAGTTATGGTTTAGTACATATAAACTGTTTTTAAATATAGACAAAATACATTTTATATCTTCTACTACTCAAACCAAAGTGATAAATGACTCATTTTCCATAAAATATAATTGAAGAGTGTATTTAGAAAGCAATTTAGAACTGGAAACACATGTTTTAACTTGTTAGAATAGAAAATATAATGTACCAGATGAACTGATCGCCATATCAAGGCTCGTGGACGAAATCAACGTGTCCTCAACCGCCGTTACGTGGGTTTTGCAACTTGCACTTTCGAACCAGTGCAAGCTGGTTTTGCCGTGCGTCAGTTTCTATTTAAAGTATAGGAACACCTATTTTTCTATCTGCGGTATAATAGAGGCTCCAGGTAGAATCTGTGAAGACGGTATATTACCAGGGGTCAAAACTTTGGCTGTGGTTTTCGTGGAATGGATAGCTGTAATAACTTTTATGTCTGTAACACTTTTACTACTTCGGGAAAATACAAATTAGAAGAGAGACTCAAAATAAAACATACAATAAGTGTTAACAATTTATTGAAAATATTTACAGGGCAAAGAATTAAATTAATATATGTGAATATATGTAGGTTAAGACATAGTTACAATAAACTGAGTGATACAGAGGCGGGTCCATATTTAAGCAAATAAAATTTACCAAGTATCGGGACGAGATCAAGTTTCCTAGTTTCATACAAAATCTGTACCGCGGTTATTGAATAGATCTCATTCAAAATAACGGAAAGCAAGTAAGCGATGTTATGTATGGTAGGTATGATAAGCAAAGCAAAACGGCGGCTCGACACTACAAATTTAGGTAATTTACCACCAACTATGTGACAGACAGGCGATTAGCCATATTTTTAGAATTTACAAAAGCAAATTAACGTTGAATATACGAAAAAGACGGATTTCAAACCTGGTTATTTAATATTTAGTTAATAAACAATTCGGTACGTCTCAATTGGAGTGTTCCACTTAAAGGCAGCGGCACCCCAAACGAGCAATTTTGCGACAAAATTAATCCGGAATCAAATTACAATACGTAACACCTCAGTTGGATTGTCCCACTTAAAGGCAGCGTCCCCAATTGGAAATTTTCCCAAGAAATATCCCGATTCAAATACTAGTACATAGAAAACTTGGCAAGCAAACAGGTTTCGACGTTGTCTTAATCGAACAAAAATTAAAGCAAGAAAACCTTACTTACTTTAAATATTTTACCAGATATTAATTTGTGCTTGTATATAGCGATCGTGGGTGCAAATAATGTATTCTTTTAACAGTTTATCTCATATAGTAAAGTTCGACACAGTTGGAGTAGCCCACTTAAAGGCAGCGTCCCCAAAGGAGTTATTTCGCGAAAATAATCGGTTTTCCAAAAATAGTATAAAACAGAAATTTAGAATTAAAATTTCGGTCGACACCTCTGGAGTGTCCCATTTAAAGGCAGTGTCCCCAGAGGGTATTATTCGCGACAATATGTATTCCCGGATTTTACTAACCACGATAGGTTATTTCAAAGTTACAAGTTGCCGGAGACGAAATTTATCAAAATAACAACGACAAATTAAATTACTCAAATAAATACACAATATATTATAAGTGCAAAATTAGCACGAAGATAAATATGAATTTAAAATAGCGAGCTCTTACCAAACGGTCGACTGATCACCTCGGGCGCTAAAACCAAACCTTAGCATCGGACCGCTTCAGGGTATCACCGCGCTGGGCTAGAACTTGTTGTCGAGTGCCAAAAAAGGCAATTTAATTAATTTAAAATCACATAAAAGTCACAATTTTGCATTCATAAATAGTTAGCTGTCGAGAGCCAAGCTCGAATTAAATACGACGCAATAAAGGCCACAGGTGTATATCAACGTCCAGGATCCCGGCCGCCTCGGCATGACTGGGCGGTACCGAAATGACGCAGTCAGCGGTCCCAGCCGCTCATTCGGCGAGCGATGTTCAGAACGCCAGCCGACCCAACGTCCAGAGCCCCGTCCGTCCCAAAGTATACAGTACAGCGGCGTGTCCACAAGCGGTGGCCATCACCACCAACACACCGGGGGCTGAGCTGTTCAGGTATCTAGTGGAAAATCCCTCTACCAATATCCTAGCTCCTACAGAACCTACCCATCCCATCCCCGCTTCGTCCATCATAGATTTCATTATCACAAACAATATACACTGCTCAACAAAAACTGAGGTAGTGGTCGCATTAAACAGCGACCACGAACCAGCGCACACAACTATAGAACTAACACCAGAATACATGCAGATTAAAAACAGACTCAAAGAAACGGATTATGATTGGACGAAGTTTTTAAACCACGCCCTCGCCACGCAACAGATATCAAAGAACATAAAAACCAACAGATACTTGAGGCAATCACCTCCCACCCCGAAGATCCATATTTTCTACCAAGACGTTTCCAACATAAAACCCACTTGATACCCCCACTCCAAACTCCCACTGGTCGGGCCGAAACCAATGAAGAGAAGTTGGCCTCCTTTTCCCTCCACTTCTCCAAACAATTCTCGCCAAACCAGATATACCACAGATACCAAGGAAAGTCCGTGGAATACGAGCAATGGCTTACGGAAGCAAGGCTCGAGTCCACGGATGAACCTATCCCTATTTCTCCCTCTCACATTATAACCCAAATAAAAAACCTTAACCCGAAAAAAGCCCCAGGACTGGATAACATCCCCCTTTCGCATTAAGGCACATCCCACCAAAAACCATCCTATTTATTACAAAACTATTTAATTTATGCTACAGATTATCACATTACCCCTCCATTTGGAAAACCGCAAAAATAGTTCCCATACCAAAACCAAATAAACCTAAAAACCTAATGACCAGCTACCGCCCTATTAGTTTACTTTCAGTCCTGGGGCAAGTCCTAGATTCCCTGATCCTATCCCACCTACTGGAGGAAGCTGGGAACGACCAACTCCTATGCTACTTCCAGCTTGGTTTCCGCTCCCAACATTCAACCACCCAACAACTCTTCAGGGTCGGTGAAATTTTGACCACAAACGTCAATCGGGGTCACCTAACAGGGATGGTATCCCTGGACCTCGAGAAGGCGTTTGATAAAGTCTGGCACCCCGGGCTGCTGTATAAGCTCCATATCCCGAAAATTCCGATTCGTATTATAAAACTAATACAATCATACCTGTCAAACCGCCAGTTCCGAGTGGCAGTCGAACAGGGGTGCTCCAACTCCCTCCCTCTACTCTCTGGCGTACCCCAGGGGTCCTCCCTTGGTCCCGCCCTATTTCTATTTTATATTAACGACATCCCCAACCCTAAGGATCATAGACTGACCTATGCTATTGACGCCGACGACACTGCGTTAATAGCAACGTCCAAAAACGCCGACCAACTAACCAGACTACTACAAAAACAAACCGAACTACTTTGAGCGATGGGGCCTGCAAGTCAACTCGGACAAGGTTGGCACTCATCGCTACAAAAAGGACCAAAAACACAACGCCGACAGACACAATACACATAAAAAACACTACAGTTACCTGAACCACACAGATGGAATATCTAGGAATTACCATCGATAGTAAATTAAATTTCAAACAACATATCAAAAGAAAAGCATACGTTCGCTCGGCTCAGATTCGACCAATAATAGCCAAGGCATCCTCTCACCCCGCTTCCCTTCTATACCGATCCTACATCCGCCCCATCCTCACTTACGCATCCCCTGTCTGGTACCCCCTCATCACAAAAAAAGACAAACACCACTTACAAGTTCTACAAAACAACCACCTCCGCCTCGCCACCAACCAACCCAGAACCACCCCCATCCCCTACCTACACAACATATCCGGCACCCCCACAATAGAAGAACATGTACTTTTTCAGCTGATCCCTAAATTCACGCAAAAACTTCACACCCACTCTAATCCTCGCCTAAAATTCCCACTCATCCAAAAATTCGCGCATAAACCAAATTTCCCATCACTAAATTACGAATACGGACTACAACGTACCTGACACATGAAAATAAAATCAAATTCAAACTAATATTGCCAATTAATTAAAGTCTGACGTCACCATTACTACCTATCCACTTGACCCACCCTAAACCTAATCCCTAAAATCTCTAAATACCTCATCCCCTCACACATCTACCCCAACATAGAACTACCCAGAAAACACAAACAAGAAAACACACAATAAATATAACTCGGTAAGCGCCAAAAAGGCGGACACCGTAAGCAGCCTCAGAGGGCGCATAATACTAGGACTGGAAGCGGTGGCCATCATCATCAATCATATCATTAACCACCGAACTTTCAACGTACACGGTCGACTGTTGTTGTTTCTAACCGCTGATATCGTGAACGTGAAAACCAAGGCGTTAATACCAGACTCACTCACACCTCATATACACACCCTTACAACACAGGCTGTAAAATGCTACAAAAACACACATTCAGGAATCCGCACACAAACCTAATACACACAAAAACTTATCTGGTGAGAAAAACTCTTCTGATAATAACCTTACTAACACACACTTAATAGAAACCACTAATAATCTAACAATTTACAATGTTCCGAGCCGTAGCCCCACATTATCTTCCCTACACGATTTCAACTCAACCCCACAGCCATCCCCTCAGGATTTAGTTTTTCATACTGCATTTGGCAGCAGTCTACAATTAAATACTTCTGATTCTAGCATCGACAAATCAACTAAAACATCCGTTAACACTTTATCAATATTCACATCCACGATCACAACCACCACTACAACAATTACAACCACAACATCTACCACTACCCCTACATTAATACACTCCACCCCTAAAATTTCAGCCCTAGTTAATTTTAAATCCGCCTACGACGCCGACGTCGATGACATTAGAGGTCAATCTAACTTAGATTCAGTCCATTCATATCAATCTCAATCTAACATTATGAGTGCAGAATCCGCCCCTAGCTCAGATGAAAGACCTAAAAAAGGATCAAACGTAAACGAAGAGCCCAACTTCACGTTAAGCTTCAGTCTCCGCCCCCTAGGTCCATTCAAATCACCCCCACCCCCATAGCCACCTCCGACGACCTTCCTCCAGCTCCAATTTCTTCTTCTTCTCAGGAAATAAAAACCCATATTTCCACTCCCCCACCCCCAGTCAACAATTGACAACTAATTCGCCGCCCCCACCCATTGCCACTCCCCACACCTTTCTAGCAGGTCTCCGCCGCCAGTACGTGCTACCACTTCACAGTCGCAACAAGTTCCAACCCAACAACCCCAATTACAACAGCTACCCTCGCCTATCCACATTTACACTGAGGATCATAAAAACACAGTAATACTTATAAACAGGCATTCTAATTCTCAACCTAGTTATAAGTGTAATAATACTTCATTAATCTGTTACCCAAAAGGCCCTCGAGATCACGCCAGCATAACAAAAATCCTCCAGCAGCAGAAAATAGAGTTTTACACCTACGATTCTATCAACCAACGACCCGTCAAAGTCGTGGTCAAATACATTCCTCTGGACACCCCTACGGATGACATCCGTGACGATCTCCTAACAAAAAATCTACCCTTCTCTAATATTGCAAGAGTGATGACGTCACGCGGGGGGAGACGTGTTCTCCCACTAATATTTTATTGATAACCATTCCCACGCAAGCTGCGAAGGACTACTACGCTCTCACGGAACTCTATTACTGCAGAGTTACCGTGAGTGAGTATATTCGCCTTGATATACCCCAGTGCCACAGGTGTCAGCAGTTTGGGCACTCTTCTGCCATATGCAATCGGGCCGAGCGATGCGTTGGGTGCGGTAAAGCACATCCAGGATCGCCATGTCCCGCAGAGAAGTGCTCTTGTGCCAACTGCGGGGCAGAACATCCATCCAACTATCGTGGATGCCCGGCGTACATGGCCGCCAAGGAGCGGTATGCGCCTAAAATTCCCCCAACTTTACCCACCGGTGCCACCGGTATTTCTCAAGGGCAACCCACTCCAGCTCAGGCGTCTAACACAGCAACCCGAATTCAACCTAGTAATCAGACCGCCCCCCCAACACTGCCACCCCTGTCGCAGGAAACAGCTGATATTGTCAGTACGCAGAACGTCCGCGCCTGGCAAAATTTCAAAGCATGCCAGAGCAGCCACTCAGTCAGCTAACATTCCGCCTCCGCCTCATTCTGACACCACCTCCAACCCCCTCAGGGAAATAATAGATTGTTTGAAATCTTTTAACGTTAGACAAATCTGGGGCACACTCAAGCAGCTGATATCAGCACTAAAATCCACTCCAGACCCCCTAGAAAAAATATTTGTTATTCTGGAGCATATCACCAAGTTGTTCTAGCGGCAAACAAGCCAAACTTAGGTCCGCGCTTACCTTTTTACAATTCAACTCTAACGGTGTAATCAGGCAGAAAACGGAGCTTGAACACCTTTTTTTAACACACAAAATTGACATCTGCTGCTTGAGTGAGACTCTACTAAAGACGTACCACAGACTGACTTTTCCTGGTTACAACATTTACCGTTCCGACCGCCCAACCAGGAGAGGCGGCACGGCTGTTGTAGTCAGGAAGACAATTAAACATACACAACTACTACTACCACCCTTCTACGCCCTTGAGGCGGCCGCTATAATGCTGCATCTCCCCCAAAGAGATGTGGCTGTAGTGTCTGCCTACAAGAGACCTCAAACTACCCTTGACATACGAGACCTCGATCACCTGACTAACACTTACAATTCCCTTGTCCTGCTTGGCGATTTAAACGCGAAACATCCCTCTTGGAACCACTCCCCGATCCCCAACACTTCTGGCAATACCCTCTTTCATTACCTCAACAACTATCCAAACATTCAACTTATCGCCCCTAATCAACCCACCCGCCCCCTTCCTAGCCAGTCAGTCATAGACATAGGCTTAACTCAAAACTTTAATTACGCATTTGAAAACACCGTAATTCACGCATTAAATAGCGATCATTATCCGGTCAAAACCATTTTTAATATTAACTACCTATGTACACCTCAAACTAGACGTCCACGTGAGGATGATTATAACTGGCTGTCATTTTCCACTTATCTTTCTCATAACATCCTTAATAACCCATCCTGCGATTCGCCCGACGAAATCGACCAAGCAGTTGACCACTTAATTCGACACATCACCCAGGCACTTTCCTTAAGCCAGAAAATACTCCCAGTCGTTTCCTATAATTTACAACTTCTTAGGCAACTAGTAGACTTAATATAATTTAAAAATAGAATTCGTAAACAATTTCATCGCACAAGAAATCCGCATTTGAAAATCCAATATAACCTTTTAAAAAGACAAATCGATTTTTCAATCAAATTATTTCGAAGCGAACGTGTCGCTCAACTAGTTGCCTCCCAACCTGGTGATCCACACTTTGCCCCACGTATTTTCAACCGTAAATCAACCCCAATCCCACCCCTAAACACCCCAGTTGGAGTGGCGGTTACCGACTCCGATAAGGCTGTTTCCTTTGCCAATTATTATTCCACTGTTTTTCAACCTAACCCGATTCCCCAATCTACCCTCGATATTGTTTCACCCTTTGTAGCTACCCTCAACCAAATCACCCTAATGACTGGCGACGAACCAATTTTTTACTCGCCCTCTGAGATCCGAAGGGCGCTCAACTCTATGAGTAGTAAAAAAGCACCTGGACCTGACGATATCCCTACATTTGCCCTTAAGCATCTACCCATCTCCGCCTACCTAGCAAGCCACCTAACCTACCCTCGTCGTATCGTCCCATCAGCCTTATTTCATCCTTGGCTAAAATCCTAGACATCCTAATCCTTAGCCGGGTCCAGCAGAGTCTGGATGCCTCTGGATTTTTAAGTAAATATCAGTACGGTTTTCGTACCAGTCACTCCACCACCCAGCAGCTTTATCGAATTGGCGAAATTGTCACAACCAACTTCAATCGAGGTCTATATACAGGGTTTGTCACCTTAGACCTCGAAAAAGCCTTCGACAAAGTCTGGCATCCTGGACTTTTATATCAACTCCATGTCGCGAAAATCCCGACTCGCATCATAAAAATGATGCAATCATATACTTCTAACCGCAAATTTCAAGTTAAAGTCAACAAGGATTGCTCTCCACTCACTCCCATATTATCTGGCATCCCCCAAGGGTCATCCCTTGGTCCAGTCCTTTTTAACCTTTACATTAACAACCTACCCCCTCCCTTAGATCACCGCACCACCCTCTGCCTCTATGCAGACTGCCATCATGACTAATAACCTACAACGACAGACGGACGCAACAATTACTTATTACAAAGACTGGGGACTTAACACGAACCTTGACAAAACCCAGGCAATCTATTTCAGCAAGAAACAGAAAGCTGTTGCTACTTCCCTTATTTTACAAGGCCACAACCTTTCCTGGTCAGAGGACATGACCTACCTCGGTGTGACTCTGGACCGGAAACTTTATCTGAAAAAACACGTCGACAATGTCACCGGCAAGTGCTGGCGACGTACTTCACCCCTATTTCCCATCCTTAAAAATTCCCCATCCCACGCAGCTACTTTAATCTACAAATCCTACCTCCGTCCTATCCTAACCTACGCTTCCCCCATCTGGTACCCCCTCATCGCTCCTTACCTTCAGGCACAATTGCAAACAGTGCAAAACAAAATTCTAAAAGTTTCTCTCCAATTACCTTCCCGCACCAGAAACATTGATCTACATACCTATACCGGCACGCCTTCTCTCCGATTTCATCTATAAAAGACTATTGCCAAACTTCGCAAACACGCTTGTTTCCTCCACTAACCCCACACTCCTTGATCCCCTCACCCCTAAATTTTATACCGCTCCCAAGTACCCATCCCTTAACTACATCTTCACCCCATAAAAACTTGTAATTGAGGGGTCCAGTGCAAGAACCAGGTATCTCCATTTTTTTCTGAAATTAGATTAACTAGCTAGACATGTACGTTTTCATATTCCGCATCGTCCTGAGTAAGAAGATGGCATCTCCAAACAACCGTATTATAGTTATGTATAAACACGGAGATGCCGTAGAAATTTTACTGAGGAATAATGAGATATTTCCTGGAGATGCCTTGTTCTTGCACAGTACAAATGATTAGTTCGCACTGGGAAGAACCCGCGTGTTATAGGTTATGTTTATATTTTGCAGCTGTTCACTGGTATTATTTTCGTTTGGTTTCATTGTGCGGGTTGATTTTTATCGGCCTTTAATTAATTGAATTTAGTGCTTGTTGGAGAGCAGAAGTGGAACCTGGTGCGTCAGATTTTGTTCATGTTTTACAGAGCTGTACACTTATTATTTTCTTTTATTTTCATTCGGTGTGTGTGTTTGTGTGTGACGATTCTTCTCAGCTTTTAATTATTGGCTTTAAGACTTTTTGCAGTGTACATAAACTAAACGTTTTCCTCGTTGCTTTTTGCTAATCATGTCAAATTCGGAATCAGAAAGAAGATCCATTTGAAGGAACGGGCAGCGATCATGATCCAGATTTTGTCGCATCGTCAGAGAAACCTGTTTCATCTAGTGATAGTGAAGTTCAACACGCAGTGAATATAGCAAAAAGACATCGAACTCACGGTTTGGAGTATCTAAATAAATCTGGTCATGTTGTGCCTGCGAAGAAAGAAGGAAATCCTTGTTCTTGCAAGTTTAAGTGTTTTCAAACCATTAGCACTGAACTAAGGATGACAGTACGGGATTCATTTTATAAGCTTCCATCAAAAGACCTTCAGGACTCTTTTTTGGCTGGACTCATAAAAGTTAAGAATGTACAGAGGCACAGACCGGGATCTGGAACTGGCAAACCTAAGATGACTACCTATGAGTACACTGTAAGTAATATTTGTATAATTTTTGTTTAGAGTCGCTGTGTGATTTCTGTTATTTATTTTAGGTAAGAGATGGTACAAAAAATTATAGGGTTTGTAAGAATGCAGTTCTGTCAATTTTTGCTGTTACCAAAAGCCGCCTTGAGAGGGTATCACGTAATTTAAAAACTTCTTGTACTGCACCAGTTGATGAAAGAGGGCGTCACCAAAATCGTCCAAATAAAGTCGAAGAAATAATATTAAATCAAATCGCGGAACACATCAAAAGCTTCTCAAAGTACATCTCGCATTACAGTAGAAAGGATAATATTAAACATGAATATTTATCTCCAGAGTTAAATACAGCAAAGATGCACATAATGTATTTACAAAAACACGAACCAGAACAGTATGCTTTATTACAAGAAAGCAAGGTAAATAATCCCAAAGTTAAATATGATTTTTATAGAAAATACTTTGTGGAAAATTTTAGACTTTCTTTCGGTAAACCTAAATCAGACACCTGTTCGAAATGTGATAATTTAATGAAAAAAATAGAGGCTGCTGACAGTGAGGAAGAAAAAAATGATGCTCTTACTACTTTAAAGTTGGTACATGTAACAAAAGCAGAAACATTCTATGAAGATTTGAAAGAAAAGACTAAGTTGGCTAGTGAAGATCCATCTGTTGAGGTACTTTCATTTGACTTCCAACAAAATATGCCACTTCCAGTAACACCAAGCAGTGACGTATTTTACAAGATTCAGTTATGGCTGTATAATTTTTGTATTCATATTGGGAGCTCAAGAAAAAGCTATTTTTATATTTACGATGAAACTGTAGGCGGCAAAGGGCAAAATGAAGTAATCAGCTTTTTAAACCACTTCTTAAATAATTTTATAAGGCCTGAAGTAAAACACGTGTACCTGTTTTCGGATAACTGCAGTTCTCAGAATAAAAACTATGTGTTGGTACAGTTTCTCTTCACCACCATACGACTTGGAAAATTTACCATCATTGTCCATAGGTATCCGGAACCAGGACATAGTTTTCTACCATGCGATAGAAGCTTTGGTACAATAGAGCTTAAAAAAAAATCTTATGCAAGAATATATTTGCCTGAAGAATATCACAAAATTATCCGCGAATCAGGAAAAAAATTTGAAATCGTAAACGTTACTCAAGATCTGATTCTAAACTTTAAAGATTACTTCTTAAACAAATTTCGCAAAACAATTTCTACCAAGAAAGATCGATTTACTATATCAAGATACAGATTGTTTAAGTATGATGCCCAGGAAATGCCTAAAATATTGTGTACTGAAAGTGTTGGGATGACAATATATTCAGGTTTTGAAATTTTGAAAAAAGGTGAAACTGCTTCGCTGCCTGAAAATGACAACATTCTTTATACCAAACTCCGTCTTTTGAAACCGCTAAAATTTAAGCACGTGATGGAACTTGCTAGAGAATATGTGCCGCATCATGACATGTGGTTTTACGAAAAACTCGAAGAAGGACAGCGCCAAGCAGATGCAAATACAGACGAAACCGCAAATTCCGATCATTCTGAATATAATGACTCGGAATAATAATCTAATTTAAGTTTTATTTAGTTTAAAATACTCTTAAAATGTTTTATTTTCTTTATAAATTACGTTAATCTTTGATGGAAATTCATGTTTTGTTTTACTAAAAATGTTCGTTTAAAAGGAAAAAATAAAAATATTGCTGCCACTGCCTTACTTTTTTTCAAATACTTGGCAACAACCAGGTATCTCCATTATTATTATTAATATTATTATTTTCTCATAAGGTTAAAAAAGTGTCTACATAGCACAAATTACTCTCGTGAAAAACCACAAAAAAATTTGAAATCATTAAATTTGCAAAAAATGAATGTATAGCAATGTTTTTTCCGTCTCCTGTAAAATTTTAAAAAGTGGAGATACCTGGTTCTTGCGCTGGACCCCTCAATTGTTGTTTGAAAAAATGAAAAAAATCTTAAAAAAATAAACAAAAAATAAAAAATTTAAAACCAAAAAAAATATTAAAAATGCAACAAGCAAAAAAAAATAACAAAAAAAAACACTACTACTGCTTTATATTGCCCTTCAGGCGGAATCTGAAAAGAGCCATTTTATTTAAGATTCGTTAGTCAAAAAGATGCCACTTTACCCCTACAGTATAACTAACATATCCTAACATAAACACAATCTATAACATATTAACCACTACGCACGCATCCCACTGCAATCTGTAAATGACTTAATTTACTCACCAGATAGCCTAGAGCACGTTATTTATACACACTACACACCTTGCGGCAAGCACTTTCGGGTGGAAAGCCGAAGTACCCCCGCAGAAGGGGACGAATACTTTCAATGGCCTATGACTCATTCCCTGCTGTAGCGACGACGAAACAGCACCTCTGCAATGATGTTGCTTCTTTGTGTGAATTGTCTTTTCGGTTTAGAATATATTTAAGGTTTAATATTATTTGCCTTAATGAAATAAAGGGAATTGAATTCTCATGTCCGTTGCGGTTCTGCATGGTTGATGTTCTCATGTTAGCATTGCATCCTCCAAATGTGTGAGGTGATATACGCGTCTTGAATGAATTTTAAGTTATGAATTTAATTTTTGTTTTAAATTAATTTGGGCCTGATGGGCCCGAAATCAGCGAGGTTTCAGCGACAGCAGTCCAGTTTCGGTGCTCAACTAGTCCAGTTCCAGCCATCGTACACGCTACTACAAGAACTTCAACCATCAAGCTTCTTCAACCCGACGAACCAAGACTGGTACGGCGTCTTAGTTACCAGTTCTACACTGTAGCTAAACCCTACCAGCGTTAAGGAGAAGGGCCATCCATCATCGTCAACGCGACGCAAATTAAAACCGACTCGACCTTCTACAGTTAGTTATTGTTAGGGGATTACATTTTAATTTCAATAATTGTGCAACGTACAGCCTCAGAGTTCTGCTTAGTTACATTTATTTGGAACATTGTGTTTTATTGTTCTTCTACGCTCCGAACAGACAAAAGCGCCTGCAACAAAAGCACAAGTTGGGTACCTTATTGCCAAAAGCGGCGTAAGCGTATTCCAGCCCACACAAAAGCCACTAGGGGGTAGTAGCAGTACCCTCCTACACGACCACATCGTTAATGCCACCTCATATCACAAAAATCGACCCTGGAAGCTCGTCCATACCAGAATCTACGAACCACTACTATCGAGGCTGCTGGCGCCCATTCTACCTATAAATTTGTAGCCTCCGATACCAAAAACAATCATTTCATAAACAATAACCACCCTTAAATCGTAGGCATATCTCCTTTGTTTCGTAGACAAACTCAACCTGTCTAGCGCGGATTGCGCGGCCACATAAGAGCTAAACAGTCATCAATCGGCAGCGGAGCGGATTGTTTATAATCGGTAACGTCAACTGATATAAATAATAGTTTCTTGACAATTTAGATTGCTGGGATCGCTTGCAAATAAATTACTTATATTACTTCGGAAAAAGAATAAATTTAATAGCCTAAGTATTATAACAATTATAACTGTAAATAAAATTGATATTTTTGAGGCCGCATGATAGTTGTAATTTCGAGCGTTAATGAATTTAAACAATTGGTTTCCACGGTTGAAACTTGTTGGAATTGGTTTGAAATTAAGACTTTTCCTGGTTATTGAAAAAGAACCGAATTTAATCGTCCCTGGTTTATTAATTATCAATCTAAACAAATTAATTATTTCTATTACTTGTTCCCAAATGATATTTTAAAGATTGTACATTCCTGAAATATTTCATTCACGAGACGTTTTATTGTCCTTTATTAAAATATACCAGGTGGGCAAGAAAATTATTACTTCACATAAAAATTAAAATGAAATTATATATGATATTTCCTGTATAAAAAAAATAGCTTCATTACAACAGAACAAGGAGTACTGCTTAAACTTGGTCCAGGTTCTTCTGTACAACAACGAGTACTGCTTGAACTTGGTCCAGGTTGTTCTGTACTCAGTACTGTAATTATTTATTTTTCAAATATATTTAAAATAATAGTACTACTAGCACTTGTATATAACATCCAATATGATAAATAATTTAAAACAAAATACCAATAACAGTCGCATTTAATTTACTTCGGTCTAATTTTGTGCAAAAAATGATATCCTTCGTAAATGAATAAATTATAATAATGAGTAATGTGAATGAATTAATAAACTTTGATATTCCTTTCGATAGACATTTCTCGGGGTGAGCGTAGGTACATACTTAGGTATGCGATGTAATGCAACGTCAGGCGCAGTTAGTAGTTGGATGGGTGACCATTCCAACGGAAACCGCGTAATCGCCTCACACATCTTCCAGTGGCTTGTATATCAGTGTATGCACGGAAGCTATACAACCTTAGGCGAGGGTTGTATAGGAGATATACCATCCTTCGGAGGGGATGTAAAGCCGTCGGTCCCTTGTCTATTAAATGTTAGGCAAGTAAAAGATCCCTACTCTTCTTAAGGGAAGAGGTTCGGCAAAATTCCTGGTTGGGGGTAGCTCATCTACAGGCGCCGGTGTTAGGCCTCAGTAGCGGAAATAGGCCGGTGTTAAATAAATGTATAAAAAAAAGACATTTCTCAGAATACATACTCCAAATTCTATAATTGTTATACACGTAACTGGAACACACATTAACAATATAAGTGATTACTTAAAAGATTTACAAAACCGTAATATTTATTTTTACCTAGCATGATTTTTAAGGAACCCTAATAAAGTAATATTTAAGGCACTATTGGTCGAACGGCCCTTCACGCAACAATAATAAATCCGCATTGTTCTTACATATACATTCCTTAATCACGAAATTAAGTATAGTTAATATCATATAAACTTAACATAAAAATCAGTTCAAACCAGGAAAGTATATTAAAAATATTAAATTGTAACATGCTACAGGCAATTGACATTTCGAGAGCTTAAGAACGACAATGCGCATACGGTCCACAAATCAGCACCATGCCGGAGTAGATTCAAAATTATAACCAAAACACGTCATAAGTGCACCATCTGGGCAATCTGTGGTTGGAACTAGGGCGACCATTGCATACAGGGCACCAGTGTTGTTGGTGACTGTGGTGCAGCATAGTGATGGGCCATACGATTGTTTTCAAAGATTCGTATCGGATGATTCGTATTTGTATTTCGTACTAAATGTATCCCATGATGCTAGATGCGCAAGGAATCAAAGTAAACGTACAGTACACAGTTGTACAATTCAGCTACTAGTATCCGGTATCATCTAGTTAAAGAGACTTACGATTCAATGACAAACGGCCTCGGCCGATAAAAACATTGTTAGTTGCTTGTATTTTATGTATATTTATAGTCTTGACTGTTTTATACAATTTAATACTCTTCATGACACATATATAACATAATAGTTCTTTTTTATAATTCACTTCATTATACATTTTCTGTAGCTGTTTCGTTTTATACATTTTTAAGACAAAACCGTAACACGATTTATACTGAATAAATTTATTATATTTTATTCTAAGCTACTTAGCTAAGTAAATTAAGTACCTGATATTATTATAAAATGAATATTTATTTAACACATAAAAAAAAAGAATTTGTAACAACAGTACGTCAAATACGAGGTAAGGAAGAAATACGAATCATACTATCTAACTCATCACCATTTTATACTGATACGAAATCGGATATCAGCACTCAGCAGTTCCCGTTCAGTCTACATGAACCGCTACTAGTACGAATACGAAACCGCACCATACGAATCATCGGAGAGGATCGTATTATTATACGAATACGACCCACCATTACTGCAGCATGGCTGTGGCAACAATGAGAAACCTCAAAATTTAAAAGAGTATAGAATATAATGCTTTTATATTTTACAATATTTGTACTATAATTTGAATATTATTTTGAATTTCTTTCTGTATTGTTTTAACAAAATATTCTCTAGTTTTAAGTTTTAGTAATTTACGTATTTCTGGTGAGACTTTCTTTATTTTTTCATGTTCACTGTATGCCTGATTGCATTTCCAATAATCTCTAAAGTAAAGTGTATATTATCTGGTGGAGAACAAAATCTATTGTATGCCAGTGTTTTGTTATTAATTACGCTGTGGGTATTCTACTATATTACTTTTATTTGTTAGGAATGATCCGTCTGTAATTTATAGCACAATTTTACAGCAATAGCGATTTTGTACATTAAATTAATCGCGTTGAATTAATAGCTGTTTTGTTCTCTCGGGTAAACTAAAAATAATTCTAATTGCGCTGCGATTATGTGTAATATTTCTTTCTTTATCCCCTAAAGTACGTTCTCCTATTACAAATGAGGGTATTCTAATTAAATTATTCTCTGGTCCTAAAAGGAGTTTAATAATCTTTTTATTA
Organism: Leptura quadrifasciata; assembly: GCA_963675555.1. Lineage (NCBI taxonomy): Eukaryota > Metazoa > Arthropoda > Insecta > Coleoptera > Cerambycidae > Leptura > Leptura quadrifasciata. The sequence goes on from OY776673.1 coordinate 113,054,297, forward strand.
AAACTGTACTGTTGTTATTATGAAAAACTTCAGTTGACTTTAATTTAATTACTGACTTAAATAAATGATAATAATAAAGAATGTGTGTGTTTGTTTATTACTGTTCAACACCAAAAACCCTCATTGAATTATTAGATTAGTTCAGAATTATGTAAAAGACAAAATAACATTTGGGTGCGAAATAAATTTATATCATATACCTTCTGTCTATTTTACGAGGGCCACACCAAGTATCTCGCTTAATATCTACTGTAGAAGAATAAAGTTTTAGAAACAGTTATCCCCTATTTTTTGTGAGCTATATTTCAGTAAAAAGAAGTTTGAAATCCATAGCCTACTTTGTGAGATATATTACAAAAACATGAAAAATAAGAAAATCACAAACGGTTATAGCTTCCTTATTTGAGGAGATATGAAAAAAGTTAAAGGGATGAAAGTCTTTGACTTTGTCTTTAATAAGAATAATAATGTGTATCAAAAAATTGAAAAAACACAGTTGGCTTTGACATACGCTCTTGTGCAAAAATGAAAAGAACAAATCTCAAAGTTGGCCATGACACCATTAATTCCATTTACTTTTTCTCTTTCCAACGATATAAAACATGTCACAAACATTTTAACTGATAGTGTCAATATTTAATATTTTATGAAAACCACAATTCATATCATTGAATCGTAAAACTCAGCTATGCCACGATTATTGAAAAACAATGTATACAGTTATTAACAAATTTGACAGATTGTCACTGTTGTATGTTGCGTTGTCCAGTTCTAAGACAAGTTTTATATCAGTAATTAAGGTGTACACCAATAATAACAAATTCGATATGATTAGAATTTTTTGTCAGTGCAATTTTGACGCTGAGATGGCAGTCACGATTTACGGAGATAGATTTCCAGATGCTCCGCAGCCAAATCGAATTATGTTTAGGAAGTTAGTTTAAACCCTAAAAACGCACAGTTCATTTTCAAAAAAAGTAGTAAGGCGAGGGCAGAGGGCATATTAAGAAAAGTGAATAGAGTATTGAATTGTGCTAACCAAAATGAAGAAACCTCTTTGAGACAAATTTAGAGAGACCGTCGCATAAAAAGACAGTGCAAAATAAATATTTTAAAAAACGAATTTCGGTGAGGAAATGAAGAAAGTTCAACATTTAATAAATGAAGGAGATAAGCCGAGGGGAGTAGAATTTTGTTGATTTTTGTTAAATAAAAAAAGGAATGATCCGCTGATATGTAGCAAAATTCTTTGGTCGGACGAATCAAATTTTTCTAATAATGGATTTTTCAATATAAATATCCATTACAAGTGGACACGAGAAAATACACATTGGTGCAGAGAGACTGCTAGACTGCTTTCCAAAAAAAAATTGTGTACGAATGTTTGAGTGGGTCTTTTAGGGACCAAAGTAGTTGGACCTTATTTTTATGATGTCACATTAACCGCTCGTAGATACCTTAATTTCCTGCAAAACGAATTTCAAGATTTTCTTTATGAATTAACAGTGATAAAAAGATTAAATTATTCATATTATCAACAAGATGGGGCTCCACCTCACACTGCTGTAATATGTAAAAATTATTTAAATCAAGTTATGCCAGATAGCTGGATAGGCACCTATGGACACATTCTATGGCCAGCTCGATCACCAGATATTACTCCCTTGGATTTTTTCGTTTGGGATTACATGGCGACTTTGATATATTTTTGCAGACACGTACGCGTGTCTTGAACTTTATCTCTCAAAAAGATAAAGAAGTAATAATTACTGGTGATTTCAATATTCATTTTAATAACCCAGATAAATATGTACATGCACTTATTAATTTGTTTACCTCATTTGGTTTTATTGTGTGTAATAATTTTCCAACACGTTTTACCAACTGTCTAGATAATAAATTTATTAATTGTTCTCGTGATAATTGCGTTTTGCAGACAATTGATCCCAAATTATCGGATCACACTAGTTTAAACTTAAGTGTAAATAACTGTAAGCCTCCCCAAATTCTTAATCAAGTTACTTATAGACCTATTTCCGATATAGGTCTATTTCACTTAAATCGATATCGGCAAGAAATCTATTGGGAATTTACCGACGATACATCTTTTGATAATGACAAAAGATTTGATCTTTCTCTCGATAAGATTACCTCCCTCCGCTTTAGATATATTTTTACCAACTAAGTCCAAAATTTTAAATAATGACAAAAAATTATCGTAAATTGGTACGGTTAGTATAGATACGGTTGGATTAATGGGCGGGGACTGTGACGTTACAGTAGACCTCGGAACGCGCCATATTTCAATCGTTTGTTTTCATTGTAAACGTTTTACATAATGCTAGATATATTTTTTATTTTCATTACTCAAATAGGTATTCGCTTTCGGCAACTTTCGATTACCAAACTTTCACTCATTTCCTAACAGTCTTAATTAAAAATATCTTTAAATAAATGTAATATATACTGTATATTACATTTTCCGTATACTGTCTTCGTATTTTTGTGTGCTATGCTATAACCTAAAACCTTGCCATAACATATATTTTATTTTAAAATTATAATAAGATAGGATGAAAGCTTACACGCCTTTGGGCTATATTAAAATAAGAAATACAGACTTTTTTGTTCGGCAACTTAAAATTTTTTTGTCCGATTATAATGCGTTCCTTTCTTATTAAATCAAATTTGTATAAAACAAATAATGCCTGCTTTTTTGTATTAAAATAAAATAAAAATTGCAATGAAATAAATGAATGTAATAGAGATATAAGTGGAAGCAAGAACGACTTAAGAGAATATTAATAAGGGGGAACGAGACAGCATTATATACGAGCGTAAACGAGGTCTACTTTGACGTCACCGCACTAAATCTTTTCTGATTGGTAGGGGCGGGCATAATCCAACCTTATCTATATGAACCGTGGTAAATTGGTACACTGATGATTTGAGGCTAATGAGAAAGTCATTACATTTCCTTCTTGAAGAGTAACCCTTCTGATAATTTGAAAGATTTAATTAAACACAAAAGAAGCCAAGAAAGCTGCAAGCGACAACTACATACGTCAAAACAAAAATCAGCAAAAGGCAATGTGGAATATGATTAACAGGAATAAATGCAAGCAAGATGAATCATTAGAAATTTCTCCTCTAATGAGTTTAATAACTATTTCGGAAACATAGCACAAAACTTAATTAATACCCTACCACCTTCTAATGAGAATTTTGAAAATTATTTTAATAGCTCTATGGTGTAACCAGGTCAGACGGGGAATTTACTTTCGAGGCAGTAACTTTTATTAAAGTACTTGATGTAATTGAAAATTTGAACAACTCTGATACTAAAGATCCCTATTACATTAATCTAAAAATTCTTGAAGGTATTAAATATATTATTATCATTCCACTAATCAATGTATCAGAAATAATGTCTTTCCAAGAAGCCTTAAATTGTCAAAGGTGTTACCTTTAAAAAAAAACTGTATCGACGACCTACAAACTATAGACTGATTTGTATTGTGCCTTTATTTGTTATTTTGAAAATTTAAATTAGTAATTGTTTTGAAAGTTCCAACCTATTTAATAGTTGTCAATATGGATTTAGAGCAAAATTGTCCACAACTTTAGCAATTAATTCGTTAATAAACGTAATAAATAAGGGTTTTGAAGCCAAAGAGTCTGTACACGTGCAATTTTTAGAACTCGCTATGGCTTTTAACTGTGTGTCCCATAATATTTTAGTCAGCAAATTGAAATTTTATAAATTTTGTCAGGTCAGCCAAAAATTGGTTATTTATGAGATATTTGTTTATTTGTATTAAACTGTAATAAATAATTACTGAATTATAATTATTATAAAGTGAATTTTACTATTATGGCATAGCTGATTTTTACTATTCAATGATATGAATTGTGGTTTTCGTATAATATTAAATATTGACACTATCAGTTAAAATTTTTGTGACATGTTTTATGTCGTTGAAAAGAAAAAGAAATAAACGGAATTAATGGTGTCATGGCCTACTTTGAGATCTGTTCTTTTCATTTTTGTACAAAAGCGTATGTCAAAGCCAACTGAGTTTTTCAAATTTTTTGATTCTTATTGTCCTTGACGTCAACTTTCGTTACTTTAACTTTTTTTGTATCTCCTCAAATAAAGAAGCTATAACCATTTGTGGTTTTCCTATTTTCAGGTTTTTGTAATATAATATATCTCACAAAGTAGGCTATGGATTTCAAATGTCTTTTTACTGAAATATGGCTCACAAAAAATGAGATAACTGTTTCTAAAATTTTATTCTTCTACAATAGATATTAAGAGAGATATTTGGTGTGGCCCTTGTAAAACAGACATACGGTATATGGGCTATAAGTTTTTTTTGTAAACTATTGTTTAAAAAAATTAGACTCTTAAGTCAAATTACTCAGTTTGTTATTAAAACAATATTTAGATATCATATGTGAACAAAACTCACAGTAATAAGAATCCCCGATTTCAAATAAAAAACGATTATTGAATTTGAGGAAAATTGAACAGCTAAGACATAGTTTTAGAGAAAATAATAAGTTTACCGGTCCTATATTCATCACTGACAATATAGCGCTTAGCAATATTGCTAAAGCTTTATGAAATAATGTAAACCGTTTTCATATTAGATCAAAAGACTATAAATTATGACTTCAGTAATAATGCTGAAGTCATAAAATATTAATTTTACGACGGGATGCTTCTAGGCTATTCTCTACAAAATTTAATTCAATATTTCATGAAAAGTAGTAAACTATCCTCAGAATATATTCCTAATTTATACACTTGGCTGGTCACAGCCTAAAAACATTTTGCTGCAAAATGTTATAGTTGCTTACTCTGAATATGAGATGAATAAAACCAATATACTTTAGGAACTACGTTAGCAGGAATTAGTTTCCAGCTGAATTAAAATTTATGAAATTTTATTAATCTGATTTTTATTCCGTGATGTTCTGATGCAAGGAAATTAATTTTATTCCTGTCGAGGATATCTTTAATATACATATTGAGAAAACTAGTAATATTCAACTGGCATGAAGCTTTATAACTCCAGGAATATTTCATCAATTTGAAAAATTTACGCTTTCAATTTAAATGTATATTTGTAGTATTTCCCGCCAAACCGTTTTTACTTTATGATGAGTTTTTTGATGAAAATCGGTGGGGCAATAAAGTATTAATTAATGAAATGTTAACCGTATTGCAACACATAATTAAAAATAATTAATTCAAGATTGTTATTTGCCTTCAAATTGCACATTGGAATATGAAGGTAGCAATCCAAAGGGTATATAATAGGGCCTCTTATAAAGGTATCGCAATTAAAAAGGCTCAGGCAGAAGACAGGGCAGTATATTGCGACAGGTGCGAAAAGAGGTGAAAAATAGAGACGGTAAACAGAATAGTGTAATAATTAGTATTCAAATAATAAATCATTTATTCAAAACAAACCAAAACAATAGTAACACAAATATTATAAATAATGAAGGTTAAACTTTGATTGTAGAAAAAAATTGCAAATTTCTTTTACTCTTTAAGGTTACGTACATTAATAGGTGCAAAAGAAACCCTTCGTGACACAGCCGATTTTCTCAGGGACCATATATATACTGTCGACTTGAAGTTTGACATAGTTATGAAGCTTGTTTGCTCGCTTTGCCACACCTACCCCAAGAGTCAATACAATAAAAATGTTTTTTGTCTATTTTTGGGGTCCAAAGATTGAGCCAAAATGTTTATTTTTTACCTTGTCAAGTGGGATACCATATGAAGGGACCCTCTTTACAGATTATGTGAGATTATTTCTTTCATTTAGATCGCGTAGTTTTTGACATATTAGCGAAAATGTTCATTTAAAAGTATGTCCTCTGCCTGTTGGCCGCATTGCGTTTCAAATCCACTTATCTGGAAAATAGGTTTAAAATGTCATGAAACGTCGAGATTTTAAATTTGAATGAAAAAAGAATTTCTGTCTGTCGATCTTTATATCTGTAACTTTTTAGTGCGACTGCTTACTCTGGAACCGTTTATGATATTGACTTGAAATTTGGTACACTTATGTATTATAACGAGATTTGGAACTAGATTATATTTTGATTTAATTCCGTTGAAGGGCTTGGGGGAAAATAAGGGTAAATAGGCAAAACAAGCAGGTAAGAGTCCATAAAATTGCAATTTAGGACATGTACGAAAAGTCAATGTCTCAATTTTTTTTTTTGGTATCAGCCACCTCTCACTATCATCCCGAACCACCCCCACATTATTATAAAAGGGAGTTGTTAAAAAAATTAAAATGTGGTTTAGTGCGTATATAAGAACGAAACGTCTCAAAAAAAATTTGCGTTAGCCCCCCCTACCACCCCCATTGCCATCCCCACCCTATTATTAAAGGGAGTAAAAAATTAAATTTGGATTTAGTGCGTATACGAGAATCAAGGGCCTCTAAAAATGTTTTAATATTAGCCACCCCCTCTACCTTCCCCATTGCCACCCCCACTCTATTTTTAAAGGGAGTAAAAAAATAAATTAAGATTTAGTGTATATACGAGAATCAAGGGCCTCTAAAAATGTTTTGATATTAGCCACCCCCTCTACCATTCCCATTGCCACCCCCACCCTATTATTAAAGAAGGTAAAATATTGCGATTTAGTGTGTATAAGACTTGGATACAAAATCTGGATGTGGAAGTAGTGATTCCTTATGCAGCGGGTTTTAGTACTACTTTGGTCACACGAAAGGACAAATTAGTATAGTTAAAATTAAATTCAATAAATGAGCCGATTATTAACCCTGTATTATATCTGAAATTTAGAAGTTATACATTATTTTTAACGGTTAATAATAAATAAATAATTAAATGATCCCACGTCTATTATAATTTATTCTTGGTCCATGGGATTGTTATTGAATTTCGAAATATTGTACTACTAGGCCTTATATATTATTATTGCGGTATGATGTTTTACTTCAGGAGACCTAAAAAAGTTTTAAAACGAACTAGAAAACAACGTGAAAAGATTCCAACCCAACGTCTTTAAAACTATGAAGTCATTATAACAGGACAAATGCACGGATGGCATGTATATGTATAAGGCACTTAGATTTATTTTACAGCTTTTTTCTTTCTCCAAACCCCCCCCCCCCCACTATCTCGCAATTTTCCACCACCTCCCTCACTTTTTAACCAACTTCCTCATCATGTTTCTCTACTTTTCCACTACCTCCCTCCATTTTTTCCAATGTTTCTCATCCATCCCATTTTCTTTTTCCACAAGAGTTTTAAGTGCAGTTTTTCCTTTTTTGAATAGATAACTTGTTCTAGAACAATCGGAAAATATATAACCTGCTAGAAATTGACTTGCAACTCACGAGGACGGTTTTGCAGTATGTTGTTAATTCTTCAGTGATTTTGTTGCAAAAGGAATATTCATTTGATCGAAATAGTTACACTTCAATAGAAAATGTTCGCAATACCTAGGTACTAGTTTTAGAAACGAACAAATTACCCAGAAAGTATATTTTTCTGCTACTATATTTCAGCATCCCTGCATTCATTATTTTTTGCTTGATGATAGCCAGTTAAAATACTTTTTAAAAAACATTTTTATTCATACTTTTATCAGAATTTCGGAACACGGTCAAACCTAACCGCCCTTAACGAGTTCCTTTCCTGACCACCAGAGTGCATCGAGTGGCAAATGAGCTGCCGCCAAAAATAACTTGTCACTCTTCATCCGTTTATTTGAATGTTCTGTTAATTTAAATAAACAATTTGTTAACATACATGAACATGAAATTCACTTTATAACTTACCTCGTTCAATATATAATAAAATAGTTATCTTCTCAGGCAAATTACAATACATATATCAGTTAACCTGAAAAATTCACTAATGTTACTAAAAACCGCCTTTACTCATCAATATTCGATTCCATTATAAAATTTTAATATCAGTCATTTTACAGTAAATACGCAATCAATAAGAAATTCTTATTTCGGAACATGCAGTTTTAAATTCCCTTTCATTATATATATATATATATATATATATATTGAGGTTGCAGTCAGAGGTGAAAAGTTTACGGCCACAAAACAGAAAAAGAAAAACTCTTTTGTTACTTTGTCAAGCTTTCGGAAATTATTTATTCCCTTTATCAAGACATTAACTTGAGGTTAAAAGTTAAGGTCACATGTATTATAAAATAGTCGCATTTTTTAACTTAATGTAGACAAATTCATACACAAATTCCTTTACAGGTACACAATTTAAGGTAAACAATTACTGATTATTTAAAATTAAGGATTAAAACCATGATTAAAATAGATATAACAAAATGAACATGAATAAATAACTCACATGTGATAGTTATTCATGTTCATTTTGTTATATCTATTTTAATCATGGTTTTAATCCTTAATTTTAAATAATCAGTAATTGTTTACCTTAAATTGTGTACCTGTAAAGGAATTTGTGTATGAATTTGTCTACATTAAGTTAAAAAATGCGACTATTTTATAATACATGTGACCTTAACTTTTAACCTCAAGTTAATGTCTTGATAAAGGGAATAAATAATTTCCGAAAGCTTGACAAAGTAACAAAATAGTTTTTCTTTTTCTGTTTTGTGGCCGTAAACTTTTCACCTCTGACTGCAACCTCAAGATACACCACGTGTGTTTAATTTTGATTTTCTTAACTAGTCAGTCAAGACTACCCTTCTTCTTTATATATATATATATATATCTTGACAACAAAATTTCATGAGTACATATCAAAATTTGCATTAAAAAAAAGTCGCGCGACCCGAGATCAGCGACAGGGGCACAACAAAAAAAAATTATAAAAAAGTTCCGTCAAGAATCTCGGATCCATCAAACGCAACGGTCAAAAAGTATGTGAACCAGCTGTTGAAGTAATACTTTCCATTTAATAAAATAAAGAAAAAGTGTTGTGGAGAATGCAAAAAATTTGTTCAATCTTATAAATATCAGTGTTCATAAAATTAAACACTACATATCATAGAATAATACTAATAAAAGTCAAATTAGATGATAACAATAACTAAAATATATATCTAGTTCGAAGCAATTACTGTAAAATTAGAATTTGTATGTAATTCATATGTTTATAGTGGTGGTTATCAGAAAACCTTGCGCCTTATATTTTATATAAATCCGCAGTCTTGCGCAAGGTATGACGATCTAATAAATAATGGTAAAACCTTCATTATGGCCGACTGACTGTGTAAACCGCCGAAACAATAACAGTTTAGGGCGATGAGTTGTATGTAAATAAGGCATATATCACGGCTTAAAATTCCAGTACCGTAGATTCGTGGCTACAATACTCCGAGGGTATGTATTGCAGGTCAATAAACTCCCGCTAGACATTATAAATTTGTGAATAATCAATATTGTTTGAAACAAATTTGTTATTACATAATTTGATAACAAATAACAATAATGAACACTGTTGTTTATATAGAAGCTGTATTTTTCTGCACTATAGAGAATCCGTATTTGATCAGAGTAATTTCAAACTAAAAACTGAAACGGGCACGAAAGTCTATAGACTGAAACGTTTTACAATTACATCTTTTCTATACGTGGTGTTCCGCTATTCTCTGCTAAATTTCCCTACCAATTATCTCTAATGGACTAAGAGCTATTAACGTTTTGAAAATTTGTCTGTTTTGCGTGTGTTGATGCCTGAGGCTTTCAATCTATAAAGATGCTTGCCTCGTGTTATTTTATCATCTAGGCTTCTTTCCCATCTGCTGACAATCTTTCTTTTGGTTGACTAATTTTTTGTTCTTGTTTCGTTTCTTGAGTATTTTGTGTATTATATTAATTTTTTGTTAATAAGTTTATTTGTGGTTTTGTTCGTGGGCTACCGTGCACCGTGTTTAGCTCTTCTTTGTATGTTATGGCTGTTTTGGTATTTTCGTGTTGTATTTATCTTTCAGTATTTTTAGTTGTTTTTGGTTAGTTACGTATTTTTTTGTATTTTTTGTTTTATTATTTTTTTACAATATTGCAATTTGTTTTGCTATTTTTTTGTTGTTATTTTTGTTTATTTTTTCTAACTAAAATTTACAACAACGATGTTTAGAGGCTATAGATATAGTTTAGTGATGGGTGCTTAGAGGTGTGAAGGAATTTGGATGTGAGTGGATTAATGAGGAAGCAACGAGTGGATTTGTTGACTGGACTAGGGAGGTGGCTAATTTGGGAAGTAGGGTTTTTAGAATGGCCATGTTATGAGGTGCATTTTTTAGGATTGAGTATATTGCCGAACAACGCCTCCAACACTTATTTGTTTAAGCTAGTTAATTTTTTATTAAAAAGTAACTTTCGGTTGAGTATAACCCCTGAATACGTTGCCCCATCCTTCCAGTTGAAGGTTTGGCCATTCAAAGTGGTGGTCCTATGGTCCGTCGGGGGTGGTAAATTGTTAGTATAAATGTTGAAAGTATCATCCCAAGGGATCACCCCTGGGGGAAACCTGCTAGAATGATGAGTAGGGATGAACTAGCCTGGTTGACTACTACTCGAAATTTTCAGTATGAAATGTGAGACTGTATCAGTAGACCTCAGTTGAAGTTGGATGTAGCGATTTCGCAAACCCCGAAGAGCTGTTGGTTATAGGAGCAACTGGTGCAGAATCCAAATTGGTAATTATTTAGCAGCTCTTTCTCGTCGATGTGCTCCTGGACTCGACTTAATAATAGGACATCTAGAACTTTAGCAAGGATGCAACTAATTAGTTTATAGGTAGGTTTTTAACTTTATTGGGTTTGGGAATATTTTACTATTATAGTATAAGATTGTATAGGAGGGGATATTGTCTAGTCCAGGAGCATTCCTGGAGTACAATGAGTTTATTGCGCCTCTTACTTTTGAGGGGGCGAAGAATATTGGATCCTCACCAGTCGAGGGACATGTTTGGTCAAGGGAATGGACGCGTGTCTGTACCCAATCATGTACAGACTGTGGAATAGGATTAGGAAGGAATTAATACTGAGGATAGGTATATGAATAAGAAGTCAGCTTCCTCCTGGACTGTCGTCGCTATACCAGCTTGGGTTATGAGATGGGGAATCTGCATGGGTTTTCTTTTAAATATACATGGGGTAAAATGGTGATTATCAGATTGGGAAGCAACTAGCCTCTCGATTGATTTACTTTTAAAAGCTATTTCTATGCCAGTCTGTATCTTTTTCTCAGCCCGTTTTAGTCTGGTGTGGGATTGACTAGTTGCTGTGAAAATTAAGGCTATCGGAGGTGGGAGGGATTCGTTTCCTACCCATGTCTAGTGCTTATTATATTAAGAGCGTTCCCAACAAAAAAGTTTTCTTACGATTATCTTAAAAATGTATACATGTATTTTTATTAGTGTTCTGTATTCGTGGGAAAAATTTGAGTAGCTGTTGCGGTACTAAATTTGTAAATATTGGCATAAGTTCCCATTTTAACATACTAATATTCACTTATGTTTTATTTAATTGCAATGGTAATTTTCTTACGATTTTCTTCAAAATCTGACAGCTATTAGAAGAAGGAGAGATAAATATTTTTCTCTAAAAATGAATTAGTGCAAGCGGTATTTGTCTTTCTGTAAAATATGTTGAAAATTCGTTACTTTCGGTCGCTCTCGGATAAATTGGCGAGCAGAAACGTCAGCAAAATACATTATTTTTGTGTTTATTCCGATTTATATTATTTGCAAAACATAACCTCTGACTTTTCCTTTGGCGTAAACGTCACGGGCGCAGAGGCTCTTTTTTCCAATAATTCTATTATTTTGTAGATTCGGTGATTTGTTTTGAAGAGGATAATAGTACATGTGGTAGAAAACCCAAATAATAGGAAAGAACAGGAGTTCGCGACTTCGCAACGTTGCAATTAATTACGCAGTAATATTTAAAATGCTGTCAACGCACAGTTTATGTCAATAAATGCGAGTACTTTATAGATAATAAGAAAATATGGATTATCGTAAATATATCACAAATATATTCTTAACCTCACTCACTCTAAACAAGACGAGACATTGCCAGATTGAGTCAAGCGACGCAATGATTCAATATAAGTTTATTTCTATGCTTATGCGCAGAGGAGGTGGAGCGAAAAAGTGCAGTGCTTGTCAACAAGTTTTTTTTTTGTAAGCATAATAGTAGTTTAGATAGGGGAGATCTTTTTGTAGGTTGAGAACGACTGCCTGCCTTTTGGGAACGTCCTTAATCGAATTATTTTGTGTACTGTTTGGTCGATCTCATTCGGGATATCACAGGATGAGCTTTTAGGAACGCGTATTATGAGGAATTAGGAATATGTTGGCCAATCGTAGTCATCTTCCGTGCTGTTCCTAAATTCCGACGTGAAGTGTTCCCTTGTTGAGTGTCACAGGGTTGTCAATGGTGTGAATTGATGGCAGGAGAACTTGCTTAATAGTATTTTTTCCTTACCGCCACCATCGTCCCCCCTCTCCTTAATGTGGGGCGGTCGGTCCGGCATATTCTGTAATTTGGAAGGGAGAAAGAGTGGTATGGTTTTGTGTTTCTTGAAGAGACAACACACGTCGACTTTATATTTTTGTAGTGTCAACTCAAACTCAGTCTCTTATCTAATAACTCCGTTGGAGTTGAACTGCAGGATATTTATATATATTGGCGTATTCGAGTATAACAAATACTTTTTCAAGCGGGACTTTCGTTTTATTGAGTGCTGCCACTAGGTTTTTAAACGTTTCCCACATTTTTTTTATGCCGAAATTTCTCAGGCAATTATTAATTACCTGAGAAACTCCTTCAACGTGTGTGGTCCGGATCGCAGCGGTAGGGGCGTTCTCGAATAAGAATTATGTTACCTGAAACAATATGTTTAGACGGTGAGCTAACCATAGTTGGCGAAATGCGCGTCGAGTGGTGTATTCGAGCGCAATATTCCAGTATTTTGATTATATTTTGACTTGTTCACTAAACATATTGATACAAGAAGAATATTAGGGGCGAGCGTGGGTGCGTCTTTACTATGTACATATGCGATGTAAAGCAAGTAAGGCGTGGTTAGTAGTTGGATGGGTAACGGTTCCAACGAAGACCGCGTCCTCGCCTCACCCATCTTCCAGCGGCTTGTATATCAGTGTATGCACGGAAGCTATACAACCTTAGACGAGGGTTGTATAGGGGATATACCATCCTTCAGAGGGGATGTAAAGCCGTCGGTCCCTTGTCTATTAAATATTAGGCAAGTAAATGATCCCTACTCTTCTTAAGGGAAGAGGTTCGGCAAAATTCCTGGTGGGGGTAGCTCGTCTATAGGCGTCGGTGTTAGACCTCAGTAGCGGAAATAGGCCGACGTTAAATAAATGTATATATAAAAAAAGAAGAATATTAAACAAAGGCCTACTTTTTTACTCACGAAGGAACAGTAGAGAATTACATATCCTAATGTTTTATTTAAGATAAGTCTATTTTCTTACATATTTGTTGATTGATTTATTTATTAATCACCACTCTACAGGAATGATGTTCCCAATTACAGAGTTGTATACACATAAACATAGACAATTATACAACGACCATTCCCTACGACAGTGCCATCTGTCGCAGCTGAGACTCGAACTCGCGAGTGATACTGCGACTAGACGTGTTGTCTCTCACACAACTCCATCTAGTCTAATCCATTGCTGCCAACTTGGTAGTACATGAAAACCGCCACTAAATATCCATACCCTAACCAGGACTCGAACCTGGGATTCCATGGTTGCAAGCCAACATGTAAGCAGGGAGCCACTGATTGTCAAGTTATTAAAAATAAATTTACTTTGCTTATAGTTTCATATTTTGTTTCATGTTTATATTTAAGTGTAAAAGTATCCTTTAATTGATATGTCGCATACATATTGTATCATGCGCTAGTTGAATGCAGATGTTTATCTGAAATGATTTGATGGAGTAGTTTTGTTTATATATATATTTAAAACATTTTATGTACTTAAAGATGTTTTTTTCTTTTTTCTTTCATACTTATTTACATTTGACATTTTAGTGATGTTTAGCCACAGCTAATACCACCACTCAACCAGGATTCATGCGCATAAACAAGACACAAGGTGACCGAGTGGCCACTTGACAACATCATTTGTACCAATCCATCTTTCTCACAATGTACAATGTTAATAATTTCTAACAATTTGAGCATTATGCGGTAGTGCACCATCTTGTTGAAACCACCAAATATTAGGTAACTAAATTGGAACGTTATTTAATAAATGAGACAAATCTGTTTTTAAAAAGTCTAAATATCGCTGACCATTTAACGCGCCATGGAAAGATGTGGTCCTACTATGTACTCATTGACGATTCTACACCAAACATTGACTCCAAAGATGATTTAGTTTCTTGTTTGTCTCAACCATCAAGGATTATCATGTGACTAGTATCTACAGTTGTTTGGATACTACACCACTATTGTGAAACTTGCTCGTCGCTCTACATAATTCTATTTAATAGATTGTTCTCCTCCTCGAACATAACAGTATACTGCGATAAAATATTTATTCTCCGTTGCTGATCACCTGGGTTTGAGTGATGAACTAGACGTATTTTGTAAGGAAAATATTTATTTTGTTGTAATATTTTCTGACAAGAAGTTCTAGAAACTATACTTATCTCTATTAGGGTGAATGACCATTTTGACAGTGATTAAAATAATAAACACAAGTTTATAGTATCAAAATCAGTCGAATATAAAATATAAACTCACCACATACATTTTTACAATAAACATAAATATCAAAATCTTTCATTTCGAAACAACAGTTCCAACCAACCATGTTTTAGCTGAAGGAAATTAGTTAAAAATGAATTATCCACATAAATGCTTTATTATTATCACTATTGATAGATACATTTGAAAGATGCTCAAAATAATATTTTCTATAATTTTTCATGAAAATGTACAGAGTATCTCATTGAAATATTAAGCAATAATATAATTTCTGGTCAAACCGGTGTTTAAATAAATTTGTTTCATTACTATCCAATTTAAACTGCTTTACTTGAAAAATGTCTTGAAGGACCTATCAACTAAAATTTGATTTAACAAGGCAATATTTGTTATTAAAAAAAAAATAGATTGAAACTGGAATGTCTCGAAACCCGTTGTTATTTCGAAAATTATTTATATTATTAAAATTTCTTAGAATTGAGTGCTCTTTGACATGGGCCTATTTTGAAGGTTACTGGAATCGGTATCTTAATGAGGAGAAAATAGGAGGATTTAGTTTTATAGGCTAATTTTATGTTTTTTGGATCGCTGATTTCGAATTTTTCACTTCCCACCAAAAAATCTGACCGGAAATGCCTCAATTTTGAAGAAATGGCGCCAAAAACGAGTTGTTAAAAATAAGTCAATTTTTGTTCATTTCTTTTTGAAAAATGGCTTGAAAATCTGAAAATATACAAAAAAAAAGCATAACAGGTTCTAGATAAATGCTTCTTTGAAAGATCAAACGCACAAGCACTAGTGCGCCGTCAAAGTTGCGCTCTGAGAAGCAGCGCGGCAGGCGCGCAACTGACATCGGCAACCCCGTAATTCTTTCGTGCGCATCCGCGCAAAATACGTTGTGGAGTTGAACGCACGTCGTTTCGTCTCAACTCGTGCAGATTTACTCCTGATTTACAGCCATCTGTCAAGCTTTTCCTCACACTAAACGCAAATCCGCAAGCCATTGCAAACACAGGCAATCAATTTCTACTTCACTTGTATGACTGCAGTGCTGGAAATTCAACTTTAAATGCATTCAGACACAAAGCCTTTATTAGAACGGCGTACAACAGCAAGTATAACATCGCAAATTTGCCTCCTACCGAAGCCACAGCCGAACAGCATTCATACCGCACATACCATCAAGTGCAACTTTGACAGGGGAACAGGTTAAAAGCTGAATGGGACTGGAAAAGAACACACGCAGGCTTATCTTCAGTTATTACTTCTATGCCTCCAGATCCACCGGAGCTTTTAAGGCTCATATATTGCAATTGCAAGAAATGTTGCCGAACAGCATGCTGCTGCAGGAAAAGCGAGTTGCGATGTTCGGTGATGTGCCTTCAATGCAACAACACCTGTGAAAACGCTCCAGACGAAGACATCGGCGACCTGATAGAGAATGGCGAAGATGACCCTGATGAACTTAAATTAGAATTGCTAGGTGATGGACAGGGGAGAATACTCACTGGGGCAATCTGGCGATGACCCCAGAAAGATCAGACGCAGAAAACCCCGAAAATTTGATAGGTGAGTTGATTTTTTTCCATTCTCCTCCCTTTTCCTCTCTATGCCTCTCACTCTATTACTGTTCCTCCCCCCTCTCAATCGATTTGTCTCTCTCCTTACCTGTAAAGACGTACAAATGTGATTCTAGCTCAGAAACTGAGGCCTTTGATGAGCCTGGTTCTCCAACAGCTGTAAAACGGCGCCAGAGGAATTAACTTATTAGTGAAAAATTATGTTAAGTGGAAAGACTGGAAATAAACTTTGGAACATTCAATTTCAAATATTTTCATTATCGGTCAAGCGGTTTCAAACTGTATCCTCAAATTTTTGTAAATTATTATATATTTTTAGCTTTTCTGGCTCCCTCTAATCAATTTGTGGTGATCATAAGTTTTTTTAAATTAACAAAAATAAAGTAGTTTTGAAAATATTCGTTTTTGGCGCAATTTTTTTCAAAATTTGCGGTATTTTCGGTAGGAAATGTTGGTGGAAAGTGAAAAATTCGGAATCAGCGACCCAAAAAACATTAGGTAAACTTATAAAACTAAATCCTCCTATTTTTTCCAGGTAATATTCTCTATTGCCTGGACTATTAAATATTCTAGTGAATGTTTTTTACAGTACTCAAATACCTCTTTCGGTCACCCAGATAATGACCCTGGAAATTTTATTTGGGACACCTGTATATTTTTTATTTTCGAATTTTTTTGCTATTTTCTTTATTTTTTTTTACTTTACCTGACTGTTGCCAAAATAAGTGTTAAATCGCTAAAACACCCTATGCTTACTTCACGGTGGTAAGCAAAGTAAGTTTATTTTGTTACTTAGCTGAAAATATTGTATTGTAACTTAATTAAGGAGAGCGATCCTGAAAATTAAACCAGACCATCCTTTATAGTGATACTGAGTTTTAAATGGAAAATAACGAAACTAAATAAACCTTAATCAATGCGATTAATTTAAAGATTAAATCCAATGTCTGCAAATTGTTCAACATCCCTTCCATTAGATATTTAATTTTGTAAACTTAATCATAGTAATGGCCTTATTGGAAGGCCAAATTAAGCGCTGTATAGCCGTCGTAATCCAATCAAGAGATAAATAACAATAATTTCTGGACCATCTGGAAGAAACCATTCAGAGTGTATTGGGTTTCAGTAGTTGGGCCGCAAATCCAAGTTTGATATTGCATGCAATAAATTATCAGGTTTATTTTGTATTTTGCTAAAAGATGATTTAAGCAACGGATAATTCGAATTTATCTTGTTATTATAAATCAAGGCATTTGAATTTTATATAACATTATAAATAAAACAAGGGAAGTAATATTATTGTATTATTTTTATGCAGAAGTCGACTCTGTCACATTTTCATGCGAAATCGGTTCACCGAAAATAAACATAGTATTTTCGGTACAGTCGTGGCGTAATCTGATTGGGCCTAGATATTTTGACTGTCCAGCTAAATGCTTCAGCATATGTAGTTTTTGATACGCACATGAAAAATCTCGATGAATCCTCGAAATAAGCCGAAAAAATGAAACAAATGAAGAGCAACATATATGTTCGTTTAATAAAAAATTGACCAGATGAAAACTATTTTAAAAATTTTTCTTTATGTAATTAAAAAAAAAATTGTGGAATGTCTGGAAATATTTATTAAGTAAAAGTTAATCATCAAAGGAAGCGGTCTTTATTCATTTTATAACTTTAAAACTAATAGTCCGGGAACGGCGTCATCGAAAGGGGGTGATAGTTACTTTAAACGAGGTAGTAGATTTTTTTTATCATCTTGTATATATTGTAGAGAGAATGTAAAATCCAAGTTTTAGACCTCCAAACCCTTTGCAAATTTTTGTGTGGACGAAAAAACCACGAATTTTTAGGAATTTTTTTTCAGTTTGTGACCTATAACTTAAAAACAATGCATCCAGCTGAAAAGTCATCTATTATCAAAATTAAGGAGCATTAAATTTTGATGCGAATGGGTACCTCAAAGATGAAATTTCATCAAGAGGTAAGGGCGTAATTGGCAGTCGAATAACAATAATTTTTCCCAACTTGTAAAAAATTGACACTGGGTAACTTTTTAAACGTCTTCAGCTCTGAAACGGCTAATCGAAATGAAAAAATCCATAGAATGAAAGTTGTAGAGCATAGAATTTCAAGTTCATAGATTACCTGGTTTTACAATTTTGATCAATATTGAGCAAAATACACTCAAAGTCCGAAATGCCCTATTTATAAATTTATTTATATATATTTATATTTTGTTTTATTCCTTCTTAATTATTCAACATTAATTTGAGAAAATGGGTTGTCCAAATAAAAGCATAATGTAAATAAAGGGCCACAGTTTATTAACCAAAAAATATAAATTTACCCAATAGTAGACATACAACAAAGTGCAAAAAAAATAAACAAATACAAAGTGCAAGAACAATACAAGGTGTAAGAAAAACTGAAATGAAGTAAAAATGAGTTTTGGAAAAAACGAATATTTGCGTGAAGTGGTTATAGTAGTCGAATCCGTTTGGATTGGGGCTGACTAATGTCTTCGTACTGCAATACTGCATTCTATCTTCCTGATTCATTGCAGCAGCACCACCAACTTCCTCAAGTTCGAAGCAATCTTCGACGTCGTCTTCATCTTCATCCGACTCAATTTCAGGAGCGTTCTGACATGATAGGCCAGACCAGTGTTTACAGGTCAAAGAGCCGTTCAGGCCTGATTTACGACAGCTGCATGCTGCAGTGCAACTTTTTTGCATGTACACGAAACCATTTTCAGCAGCATATTGGATGCAGCATTCTTTGACATTGTTATAGGCAGTAAGCTCGGCGAGCTTTTCTTCCAACCCCATTGGCATGGGTTTGTTACGTTTTCCAGCCAAGTTTCCGAGGTTGGTAGCAATCGTGTTAGGTTGAACAACTTTTTTGAGACGGATTTTATAAAAAAAGCTCGTATCTCAGCTCGTCCAGAGGCCCACTGTGCACCGTACAGTGCCAAGATCAGCTATTCCCTGCCTGTTCCATCAAGCCTTGAAAAACAGATGGCTCGAAAAATTTAGCTGCTTGTGCTTTCAGGTGTGGATGTTGCTCAGTGAGGGATATACATTCTTTCCCGTGACCAAAAAATGATGCATGAAGAGGACATGTGTGGGATTAAAGTTGAAGGAAGTGTTTGAGTAGCATAAACCTGGTTCTTTCCCTTTCCCTGGTTTGTGGAAGTACAAGTTCTCGTACTTGCTTCCGAGGCCCATTAGAACGAGAACGTCAATGTCCTTACTAACAATTGCCACACTGTTGGATTTTGCTGCTTGGGAAATAGCTGTTTCTACAATTAATAAATCTGTATCTTCTTCTGTGTTGCGCTTGGATTTCTCCTTCCTTAAATTGTATAAGCATCAAAATCAAATGGTTCTTCTTGCTCTCGCTTGCAAGAGACTTTTCTTGTGACACTGCAGCATTTGTTTCTTCACTGAAAATGATTACTGAAGAACCTGATGTCTTCAAACGATTTTTTACAAGTTGGAAAAAATTGTTGTTATCAACTGCCAATTACGCCCATACCTCTTGATGAAATTTCAGCTTTGAGGTACTCATTCGAAGCGAAATTTAATGCTCTTTAATTTTGATAACAGATGACTTTTCGATTGGATGCATCAGTGAAAAAGGTAAGATATGTATTTTTAGTCACGACAAAAATGTAATTGTCAATTTGCAGAATAGGGGATATATGGTAAGTCATGGAGAATCCTGAATTGGTGATAGACCAGGCCATGACCTGTCAGAATACCAAAACTTGATCTCACAGTTCTCGAGATATGAGCACTTTTTTGAAATCATAGAAAATCACTTTGTCAATTTTTTGTGCGCCATGCCTACAATTCGAGCTTTATATGTTGCTGAAGAGTAGTCTACCAAACGTAAAAAATAGATTTCCGATAACGATCATTTTCGATCTGGAAAAAGTTAGATTCAGATTTGGCTATGGCCAACTTTGCTTCATCAAATTTTGATTTTCCGCCGTGTAAAAAAATTTGCAACAACAATCTGGAAATTTATCTTAGAAACTTGCTCATGTTGTTTATATTTTGAAATATATAGCTGTTGCCATAAATTCTTTTTCTAAGAGCAGTTATTGCTGTTAGAGTACAATAGAGAATTATTCTAAAGTTACTACAATGTCATTCAAAATATGCTTCTCCGATCTCCAGGTTTGAATCAATTGGATTTCCTTTAACAGAGTAAGGGTTACAGTCGTAGGATGCGATAAAATCACGAATTGTATCAACACTTCGAAGAGACATCTGTGGAGACCTATGCGAGACTAAAAAGGCTGCGGTGGGCAGGATATGTAGTGAGGATGGAAGATGGTAGAGCTCCAAAAAAAGTTTTCAACGGAAAAATGCGTGGTACAAGACCAGTGGAAAACCAAGAAGGAGAAGAAATCAGAGAACAAGTCGTGCAAGTAGAGCAATGGAAAATCATAGCTCTGGACAGGACAGCATAGAAGAAGAAGCTGGAGGAGGCCAGGGCCCGAAATCGGGGAGGACGAGGAAAGTATGGGTTTCAATATGAATGTGTAAAAGTAAAATAATAGGTATTTATCGTAACATTTCAACATTAACTAATTAAACTTTAGTCATTAAATATTAATATAAGTAAACATTTAAACATCACACTTTACATTAAAGCAAATGCTCAAATTTCTTCCCTCATACGCCAGACACGACATCTTCACAAACACGATCGTTTAAGTAGTCGTGTTCTTTGTCGTAATTCTCCTTCGGTGTTGATTGGTTTTTAGTAAACTTTTTCTTTAAGGCATCCCTAGTAATAGAAATTCAATGGATTTGAAAAATGCCCATTGAACCTGGTCTATCACCATTTTCAGGATTATCCATGATTTTTCCGACATTCTATATGTGAGTTTGTAATAATGATGATAATAATAATGGATAATGCGTAGAATTAGTAATAATAGCAATAATAGTAATGTAAGTAAAAAAAAAATAATCAAATTAACCTTAAACGGTTAAAGCAACGAATATTTAATTAAAAAATAGAGGCTAATTGTGTGAACTGTTCTCCTTATTCTTGGTTTTATAAAAAGCCGATATTGTTAAATATATTTCGGGGAACATTGCTTTCTTTAGGGTAAATTTTTTAAAAATGAAATGCTTTTTTCTTAACAAGGGGTCTCCATGATTTAAAAATAAAAGTATATTTTGAAAATAGACTATACAGTCCATTTGATAAAAATTAAAAAATTTGACACAACTGTTTCTCATAGAAAATATTTTCCAAAGTAAAATAATTTCACGATTTTCTCAAGAAATGTACTATTTTTTACTCTTTGCGTGCTATTTTAACATAGAGTACAGGCTTGAAGTACTTTCATTTCGCTACTATGCTATAGCTTACTGCTTAAGGGTAGTTTATCACTACAATAACAAAAATAAATTCTTACTTCGGAATGTTATGATCACAACAACTTAATTCTAATACTTATTGTTACGGTGTACTCTTAAGTATTACCAAACATTTCTATTCAAATAAGCAGTTCCAAAATAACTAATGCTAGTTACATACAATACTCTGTACTGTTAACACTACACTTAATTAGTGATTGTTTTTTTTTAGGTGTCTGATCATGTCTAAAACTACTTGTTGAGGGTGCTGTGGTTCTAGGAAAAGTAAACAATCTCTAAGATCTATTACACAAAACCCCTACACTGCATATTTCAAAGTTTGGAACATGTTGGGTGTTGCGTCTGTACGAAATGTTATAGCAAGGCATTTCGGCTTTGTCGTCGTGAAACTGAGTCTACGTCATCTTCTCCACATACAGGTTCAGAGAGAGTTACAGAGTCTGATCTCCATTGCATCTGTAGACGTCGTTTTCATTAATTACACCCGTAACACATGCCAATCTCTGAACATGCTCCAGTTAGGATGTTGCTGTTCTTTACCTTACTCTGGGTCATCAGACTATGCTGCATAGCAAAGCATAGGTCTTACTACGGCAGTGTACAACCACAGAGAGATTCTGAGTGTAAATTTCCAAGACCAGCCTACTGCTCTGCGACACTGCCAGAATACTGCACGTGCCTTATTTATCTAAACTTCCATATGTCTGTTCCAGTTCAGAGTGCGATCAAGTATAACCCTTAGGTATTTGACCTTACTTGTTAACTGGAGTCTAGTGCCCGCTAGCTTGGGCATTTTCATATTAGAAAGCTTTCTTTTCTTGATAAATGGAACTGAGTCTGTTTTCTGGGGGTTGACAGAGAGCGAATGTTCTATGCACCAATTTTCAATCAACTTAAGTGCTGTTTGCAGAATAGATTAATACCATTAGTACAATCAATGAACCGATTCACCTCCAAAATCTGATCAACTCAACCGATTTGTTTGAAATTTTGACAGTAGCTCAAAAATGATGCAAATAACAAACCTGACTTAGTGCCGATATGTGCTTCCACCCCGGGGGTACATGCCACCCTTTCTCGTGGGTGGAAATTTAAAAATTCAAAATGACACCGGTAGTCGATAGAGGATCAAATTTAAAAAAAAATTTAGTATAAAGTTTTTTCTGCAACCTAATAATTTCTGAGTTATTCGCGATTGAAAATTCCAATAAAAAACATGTTTTTCAACAGTTTTTCGTGAATAACTCGAAAATTAAACGTTTTTTGGAAAAAACTATTCGTATCAAAATTGAAGCTTATAAAAAAAGAAAGCGATTCGTCGGTTTTTCTTTAATGTTTTAGGTCATATTAAGCGACTTAAGAGTCATTGAAGACGAATTTTTGTTTGTCGTAAATTTATCTAATGATTTAAACTCAAATAACGGAAAAATGAGTAATTTTTCAGAGAAAATGTTCATAACCTTTTTAAAGTGCTTTATTAGACCTTTCAAATAAGCTTTTATAAAAGCCTCTAGCATGAAAATTAAGGAAGTTATGACGAAAATAATTTAAGTCTGGAATTTTTGAAAAAAAATTGACAATAAAATTGGCGCCATGAGCGGCAAAATTAAAATTAATCGTATCCCATGAAAAATTAACTTTATTTACGTCCCAATAACACGTTCCAAAAGTTTGAATGGTTTAGAGAATGTACATTTTGAAAAAAGTTGTTTTAAGTAATTTTTTTTTTTAATTTTTCAAAAATACGTTCTTTTTTCAAAATAACTCAAAAAATAATGGTTTCACGAAAAAAAACGTTCTTAAGAAAAATTTAGCTTTCTCTTTACTGAAAATTTGGTTTTTTTTAAATTCATGTAGCTTAAAAATTAAGCGAGATATGGGCATCTAAAGCTTTGATTTCTATGCGAAGGAAACCTCTTTTTAGCCCTTCAACCATAAAATTCTCTCAACGAAAGGGTGTAGAAATATTGCAATCATCATGATTTTATAGCTTATGAAATTCCCTACAAAATGATGTGTGGGTGAATACAAAAAGCTTAAAAGGAAGCCGAGTTATCGTTAAAAAACTAAATACATTTTTCTAGAGATAACGTAAGAAAATTACGGAACGCCTAAATTTTGAACGTTTTGGAGCATTTATTCTTGATACATACATATCTGGATTCCCATATGTATAAATACATGCATAGAAAGATGTTATATAGATAATATGAGTAAAAGATAGAAAAGGAAAGGTGTGCTTCTCTAGGCGAAATTCCTATGAAGGCGACCTTCAACAGAGGAAGGGGCTCTTATATTTTTAGTATAATTACAATGTGAAGTTTTAAGAGTTTAATCTCCCTGAAAGGGATGTTTTTAAGGGATGAAAATTTTAGAAAAATTTCATTATATCATAAGTAGCAATTTATTTTCATTTTTTTAAGCATTCCACTACTTAGAGCTTACAAAAGGATTTTTCCCTCATTTTTATTGTAAGGGGTGGTTTTTAGTGGTTGAATCGTATTGAAAAATGATGTATCAGGTCGTTTACACTTAAAGAATATATTTTTTCTATTCAAGATCCAAAATAAAAAGATTTTATGCTTTTTAAACCGTTTTTTAATAATTGTGTGAGGGGTAGTTTTTAAGGGTAGTTGCATTATAAAAAACAACAAATATTTAACATATTTGAACATAATGATAACCTATCACTGCTTCCATCTATTAGTTTTCAATTTTTCCTAAGTTTTATTGTTAGGGGTGGCTTTTGGGGGTTGCATCATTAAAAAAATGAAGTATCAGATTTCTTATACTTAAAGGGAAAAATTCTCCTATTACGATCCAAAATAAAAAGGTTTCATGCTTTTTAAAACATTTTTTTATTAGTTTCCGTGTGAGGGGTTGTTTATAAGGGTAGTTAAATAGTAAAATATTGAAGTATTAGATCCATGATTACAAACAATTGATATTTAACACATTTGAACATAATTATAGCCCATCACTGCGTTAATTTATTAATTTTAAATTTATTGGAGTAAGGGGTAGTTTTCACCCCTTAAAAACAAAAAGCACACTTTGCGACCAAGTCAGGTTTGAAGAGGAGGGTAACATGAACTTAATTCTAAATTTTCAAGATCGGAGCAGTACTTCAGATTTCGGAGATTTGGCCCCTTTTTAACGTTGAATGACTTGTATTACATCTGTTTAACCTATTATTAAGAAGCCAGACTCAGTGAGCATAGTCTTTCCAATACTTCCAGCAGAAAGAAGGCATATATATGATTTTGGTAAGGGTATAATTGGCCTGAGAACATTATTTTTAGCGGGAATTCACATGTTTCAGAGAGATTGTTTGTAAATAATCCATCCTCTCGTCTCATGAGTCCTGGTTATTGTTGAGAGTCTTTGGAGAGTATCTTTTTGAGCTGAGCTGCTGAGGAGGTCCACTCCGCTGCAATAAGATCTTTTTTTTATTCATTTACTTACCGTCGGCCTATTTCCGTTACCAAGGCCAATCACCGATGCCAGGGGATAAGCTCATTAGTGTCTGTGTAGGTGTGAACGATCCATCTTTACACGTCTGAAGGACTTTTATTACCCTTCCTAAAGTGGAAATGTTCACCTGAAGGGTTCGAAGCGACTGATTTCAGATAGAATAATGCAAAAATCTATACTTACTGTTCGTTTTTGCTTAAATGCTTCACTGATGGTACCAATTGGACGTCGTAACACTATAAATCTAACACAGTAAACATTAACACTTAAAATTTAACCCGAAAAGAAATTTCTAAACACAAGAAACAGACAATATAAAGTTCAAAAATATATACATTAAATATTTGAAAAAATTATGTCTTTACAAAACATTCAAGAAAATGAGTAACAACTATAGTCTGGCCCGTGTACAACACATGGTGAGGAACGGAATGTAACCAACTAGAGTCGAGTAAACTCTAACTTGGCGGGTCCAAAGGTCGCTTCGTCGTATGAAGTAAGGAACTATTTACTCGATAGCTCAGGTATGACAGTGGTTCTCAAACAATTTACAAATGATTATATGTCTGTAACTGTAATGCAATCGCTAAATAATTATACAAAAATATTAAAGGTGTTATCATAAAATATTAGGAAATATGAATTTACTAATTTCGTTGTTTAGTGTAATTCTGATTATACCGATATAGGCTCGGGCACAATTGAAACCGATAACAAAAAATGAATTGTCCAGTTCAGTCAATAACAATGTTAGTTATTAGAAGAAAAAAAAGAAAACTAATATTGTTCGAAAACTAATATTGTTACAGTTCAGCAAGAACCACGGGAAGGTATGGACATTTCTTGCCAGGAAAGGAGAGGATGGTAATATTAATAGGGGAAAGGATGTTAGTAAAATAAAATATTTCATGTAATAACAAAAATAAATCTGAAATGTCCATTACAAGTAATAAAAATAAATTATCTAAATTCTGCTTGAGAAAATATTAAAAAATATATCAATTTCTATGGTAAAACAAAATAAAGGAAAATTCTTAGATACTAAATAATAAATTAACAATAATTTTAATATAAAAATATAAAACTAACAACAGAGGGTCAATAATTATCAAATTAACAATAAATGTGTAGTAAAATAGTAAAATAAATTACTACAGCATAAAAACAACTAATTCCTATAAAAGGAATTATAAATTAATTGCCACCGGTTAAGGTACACAATGGCGTTTCCAAACGACTGAAAATAACGTTACAAATATTGCAACGTATTACATCTTCAATCGGAGAACGCAATCAGATTTTATCTGCGTTTTTCGTAAGGTTTTCCCATTGAAGATGTAGTACGTCATAATGTTTGTAACATTATTTTCAGTCGTTTGGAAACGCTATTGTGTACCTTAACCGGTGGCAATGAATTTTTAATTCCTTTCACAAGAATTAGTGGGTCTTATGCTGTAGTAATTTATTTTATTATTTTACTACACATTTATTGTTAATTTGATATTAATTTTAATATAAATAAAGTAGAACAATTCTCACAGAAGAACACAGCGATGAAGCGATTTTCATAAACACTAAAATACAAAATACTTGAACACTACACTTAAACAATTTACCTACTCGATGCGCTTTTCCCCATTCGTGTATTAAAATATAAAAATTCTAATTGAAACAAATTTCACAGAACAACACTAGCCATAAAGCATTTTCACAAACAACGAACACTATGCACTCGAACACTTTATTCGACGCGCGTTTTGACATTGGTGTATTAAAAAATAAAAATATGTATAACTTTAATCACTGTCACTATGACTGGCATCATCATTATCAGAAGAATCAGAATCGTCAAAAGTAATAATTAATGGTTTGACTTGAATGTCCAAAAGTTTTTCTCTTTGCCACCATCGCTTAATTAATTCCTCTGTATGATTGATACACTTCTTCCAGTCTTCTTTTGTACACTGTTCTAATGCTTTTCCCCAAATTTCTAAAACGTCCTTATCAGTTCCATCAATTTTTAAATGTTTATCATAATAGTGTTTTGTATTAGCACAAATTAATTCTATAGCGTTAAATCGACAATGGTAAGGTGGTAAACGAAGAACTTCATGCCCGTTCTCACGCAGCAGTTCGTCAACAAAGTACATTTTTTCCTTCTTATTACTCCTAGCAAGGTTTAACAAGTCCGCTTTCAATGCTGTAGAAGGAAAATGAATATTATTTTATTCTTTCCTATTATTTGGGTTTTCTACCACATGTACTATTATCCTCTTCAAAACAAATCACCGAATCTACAAAATAATAGAATTATTGGAAAAAAGAGGAAAATAATTCTATTATTTTGTAGATTCGGTGATTTGTTTTGAAGAGGATAATAGTACATGTGGTAGAAAACCCAAATAATAGGAAAGAATATTCGTAGAATGCCACAAATAACTTTCAGACAATGAATATTATTTTAGTTAACCATTCTGCAATATAATGCTTTTTCCATTGACAAGTAGGTTGTTTAATTAATTGTCGGGTGTGATACGAAGCATTATCCATTACAATTAAACTTGGTTCTTCAAGATTTGGCAGTAGTTGCTGTTGTATCCATTCTTCAAAATTGTCACAATTCATGTTATCGTGATAATCCATACTTTTATTGGTAGTAGAAAAAATTAAGCTTGCTCCCGGAATAAACCCATCTTATGTTCCTGCATGCAAAATAATGAATCGCTTTCCTACAGTTGATTTTTTGTGTTTGATACTTTTTTTTGATAAATCTTGCCACGATTTTCGAACACTTCCATTGGCAAATACCCATATTTCATGTATAAATACAACCCTTCGAAGGTTACTGTCATAGTTTTCCATATATTTTCTTAAAAATACAACTTTTTGCTGAACTATTTGCATTTGTTCACATAAATAGTGACGGTTACAATCTTTTTTATACCTAAATCCACAATGTTTTAATAGTTTTAAGAGACTTACCTTAGAGACGTCAATGATTCTCTTATTTTTTAGCATTTCCTTCAAAGTATCTAATGTAAAATGTGTTTTCGATTCATAAAAATTATAAATTACTTCCCTTATTTGCATTTTAACGCCTTCACGTGCATCTAATGTTTTTGGTTTCTTTTTAATTCGTTTTTTCATTTTCAAGGATACATTATTAATATGTTGGTGCTTAATTCTGCTAACTGTTCTGAGACTTATGTTTAAGGCTTCAGAAACTTGTTCATGAATTCGTTCAAGAGGTACCAAGGGTTCCTTGTTTTCCTTTTCTTTTGTAAAATAATCTATTAAATTGAATACCAACTTCTTTGACTGTTCATTTAAGACACCTAATTTAGTTGCCATATTTACCAAATATTGTATTTTTATAATTTAATGTTATTCTAAATAAATATTTACACACGTATCTAATTTAGAAACCCGGACACATTTAACGTTAAATAGAATGACCGGCTTAGCGACCCTCCAAACCGCAAACTGTAGATGGTACGTCTGTTTATTGGATAAAAACTATAGATATGCCACGCCCATATCATCAGGTGATATAGGAATGGGCTGTAAAAAATACCTTAAAAAATACTGCAGCTTTAGCACACCGCGGTAAACTGTTCGGTCTAACTATTTATTTAGCAAGAAATAAAATACGAAGGATTGAGGGCCTATGGTCTATGTAATGTATAATAAATTTTAAAAAATGGCTGTAGATATTCCTCTGACAAGCGAATAAATAACCAAACCATTAAATACCAAGGGATAAACTCGCGCGGAATAATAAAAGAAAAATGTTTTAACAAAACTTGCGGCAAAATAAAATGTTTAACTTTTAATATAATAAAAAA
The DNA here is from genome assembly GCA_963675555.1 of Leptura quadrifasciata. NCBI lineage: Eukaryota > Metazoa > Arthropoda > Insecta > Coleoptera > Cerambycidae > Leptura > Leptura quadrifasciata. The sequence continues at coordinate 113,083,366 of OY776673.1, forward strand.
AAATTTAAAAATCGGTAGGCAAGAGGATTTGAACCCGGATGTTTTATTACCTTTACTCAATTCAATTCAATTCAACATAACTTTATTAACATTATAATATAATACGTACCTCCCCAGAACCCATCCTGGGACCGACCGCGCACCACTGCGCTACGCGATGGCGGATTGCAGGGTCGGGCGGAACGGTTCTGGTTCGATTAAAAAACAATTAAAAACTTAAACCTAGACTCCTTCTGAGACAGACAGATTAAAAAGGTATTAAAATTACTTACATCTAACATAAAAGATTTAACAACACTTAAAACTACACATTTTTTAGAAAACTTGTTCACATCACTTTTTTAAAAAATTGCGTAGCTTGTAGCATTGCATATGCTACATTTTTCATAGTAATCAATTTATAAAGTAAACTGGTGCATAGTGAGTTAGGCCACCCAGTATGTGGATAAATGTATTACTGGTTGCAGTGAAAAATCTCCTGAAAAGGAATTTATTAGACAAATATAAATATTTTTTTTATTCTTTCTTTCCTGCAAAAACATGCTCCACATGCAGTTAAATATATAAGTAAATAATAATGAAAATAATGCGGCACCGTTTCAGACAATTAACACTGCAATTATAACTTGTTCAGGTTGAAAAGCACTTGACACCTCATTTTGAGTTAACACCGAAATATAGTAAACATACGACGTCTTCTCTTCCTGGCTGGTTTAACAGCCTGTTTCTTATGAACTTGTTTTATTTATTTCTTCAGAAGCACATAGTAGCACACTCCCTATTTTAAGGTTAAATTTTAAATATTTTAAATTCCTCTTCTTCTTCTTATAGTTCGATTTTGCCAAGAGCACAATTCTGTGATTTGAGTTGGTAATTAAGACCTGCGTGTAGGGATCGTTAGTTTTTTTTAAAATTCGCAAGACCGCGTTAGAAAGCTAAGCCATCTTAGCAGCCCTTTTAAGCGTGATCCATTGAAGGAGCCGGTAGTGCTTAGGCTTGGGGCAGTAGCCTAACTAGTAAATTTGGTCAAGCCATAATTTTTATTCACGCCATAAGCTTAGGCTTATAATCGATACTGAGCCCCCACAGGTCACTTGGGGTAAGTCTTGCGAATTCGTTTGAATTTCATTTTGTAAGGTGTATTTTTTTTATATCTTAGGGTTGCCAGTATCCCTCATATGAGGCAATTTTCTTTGGTGTGATATCATTATTGGTATATCATCTTTCCGATGTAACGGCCACACACAGATGGTATTATTTTAAGAAGCAAGAGGTCAATAAGCGAAAGAATCCGAGTCGTCGATTTTTTTTTGGACCACGTAGACAGTGGAGACAATTTGAGAGTGGAGGCAGCGTGTTGTAGAGGGGTCCCTGCAGTCATACCTGATTCTGGAACAAAGTTACACCAGGGCCTTCTGTTGGGTGGTATTATTTATAACATTTTGTTTGATTTAAATTTCTACTTTACATGTATTTTTTTTTTTTACTTGTAAGAAATGGTACCATTTTAATTAAATTTTAACATTTTTCAAATATTCATACTAAATTTTCTTAAATAATACTTGTTAAACCTTGTCATAATTAAATATTTTTTTTAATCAATCATTCAAATTTCAACTTAACTAAATTTTTTTGCTATTGCTAAATAAATTATTCAACTGTCCCATTGTCAAATATTAAAGTCAACTTATTATTAACATGTGTGTTTCCTTTCTTCTACTCATTTAGCTGGATATATATTATTGGTGAGCTTATTACATAACTTAGGTACTCAGTATTGTTTTCCTTAGCTTTCACAATACTCATGGTTCATATAGTAAGTTAAGGTGGCGCCCTGAACATCTATTTTTTTGTTTATATATATATTCACTATTTTATATTTTTTTTGCAAGTTAACAAATGAGTAAATATCGAACCACGACCTCGCTTTCCCATAACCCAGAGCTGCCGTTCGCATAATTGAAACACTTCCTGGTTTTAAGCCAAGGGGTGTTACAAGCTGACGCAGGCACCTCAATCCAAACGAGGAGCCTTCCGCGAGGCGTATAAATTCCGGGCTGCGCAAAAGCGGGCCCAAACTTTGATTTCACAAGGTTTTGATTTTGTAAAAATGTGCGATGAGAAATGAATTTAGAGACAAAAATGTACAAAAAGAAAGCAAGAAAAAATAAACGCGACAAAAGATTACAAACATAAAGGAAGAGGGGGACAGGAAAGATTTATAGATATGAAAGGTATGAAATATTAGTAAAGGTGGATAGGGTAAGTTGAGGTTATAGTTGGTGATGTTTGGCTACAGGGGTTGCCGGAAAATCGGTAACGTCTGGTACGGTAAGGGGTGTTTAATCCGAAATGGGGCATTATTTGTGTTATGTGTCTTGTTAACGGACTATCGCCCAGCTTGAAAGAGTAGAAGTTTTGAGAGATCTGCTGTACGTAATCCGCTATCGGGGTTATGTCGCTGCAAAGTGCGTACAGGTCTCTGAGGGAGGTGTACCTTCCAGAATTAGAGATGAGGAGCATAAATTTGTGCTCAAGCACTTTTAGTTTTTTCATTGTCGTGGTCGGTATGCTGCACCACACCGGCGCCGCGTATGTGATGGACGGCCTTATCACCATTGTGTACAACAGTTTTTTATCATGTCGGTTAAGTCTGTTACCCCTGACCATAAGCGGATCCAGACTCCTGAACAAGGAGTAGACCGTCCGTATTGTCTCATTGATGTGAGTATTAAACGTCACTCGTTGATGTAGTCTCACCCCAAGTACTTCACGCACCTCTTGGTAGGAATTTTGTTTCCCCGGATAGAAATTGGTGTTGGAATTTTATTTTCTGTGAATCGGCAGCGTTTACCCGAATCTTCCACCGGTAGTAATAAGCCGTGGCACGAGCCATGTGCGCCTTCAGCAGCATATTCGGCACTTGTGCATTGTGGGAATGCGCATACATGGCCGTGTCATCGGCGTACTTGGCCAGCTTCGTATTCGGGAACTCTGGGAAGTCGAAGACGTATAGGTTGTACAACTTTGGCGACAGGCACGATCCTTGCGGGACTCTGCGCGAATGTCCCGCCGTGTTGAAAGTTTGTTATTCACTCGAACCTGTAGGGATCTGCCCGTCAAGAACGAGTGAATGAGCTTGATGAAGTAAGTAGGGAAGTTATGGCGGTGTAGTTTGTAGAGTAACCCCGGGATTCAGACGGTGTCGAACGCCTTCTCAATATCGAGGAGCACCATGGTGGTGTTCTTCCCGAGGTTGTATTGTACTTTGACGTCATTAACTATCCTAACAACTTGCTGCACCGTGCTCCTGCCCCTCCTAAAGCCAAACTGGGACTCATAATTGATGTGGAGCTCCTCCTGAACAGCATCTAGTCTGGTCAGGACGAGCTTCTCCACCAACTTGGAGATCGCCGATAGCAACGAGATGGGTCTGTAGCTACCGACAAACTTCGCGTTCTTGTTTGGCTTGAGAATGGGAACGACCACGGCGCATTTCCACTGGCTGGGCCAGTGTTGGAGCCGCAGGATCGCGTTAACGATGTACGTCAATTGCACAATACCTTTCCTGGGGAGATATTTGAGCAGCTTGTACTCGACGCTGTCCTTTCCAGGGGATTTATTGTTCGGTAAGTCTTTGACGATTTGTGCTACTTCCGAGGGCTTGGTCATGACCTTCAAAAGTTTTCGTCTTGTCATTTGTACGTCATGACCAATGATTCCCTTTATTTACACACTTCCCTTTACTTACACGCTGAGCTATTCCACGACGTACATTTCATGTAATATGTAGATACTAGAAAATTGCAAGTCCTAGGTATAGTGGTTTGGCAATGTCCGTTTGTCGGATGAATATCCGCTACCACTAAAAATAGCTTATATATTTCATATAAAGATGAATTTAATTCTAATATGAGACGATTGTTAAATAACCAATGACAAATCTTCAGAGTTTGAGAATCGCTGAACTTATTGAAAACGTAGATTAAAATTTATCTCTCTCTTCAGTGTGTATCGTAATATTTCTGTCTCAAAATAGGTGAGAGAGAAGCTTGGCAGACATACGCGATAGTGTTTTTGGGCTATTACTTTAACTTTGTGTGCGAGATAAATGAAATCGTACGCGCATTATCAACTCATACACATGCCAGTTTAGAGTTTACTAGACTTTACCACCCAATATGCGGTTTATAGCTAACGATTACACAAAAAATTCAGTAAATAGTTCACTGTTTATAATTTTGGTGGGCTTTTGCTTGCCTGTCTATTTACATATTTTCAGTTCAATATCAATTTAGTTCGCTCCTCGGAGCTTAAAAATGCTTAAATTGCAACGACTTTGAATTATATTCTGGAAATTATAGATTCATACGTTCGGGCAAGGCATGTCTGAGTACATGGTAAAGATACTTTTCTGACACCGAATGACTGAGGAAGCGGTTTAGGGCAAATACGCGGGAAACACATAGTTTTTCCGCCAAAATTGATGGTTAAAAAGTGAAAGGTCACCCTCGACACTAAGGGCTATTTTCGCTAAAACTCTCGAAAAACTTTGATTAGAGACCAGAGAACGTGTCCTCATATTTAACATAACGCATGAGTTGCAGTGCTGTACAACGTGGATTCGTAAAAGGGTTTTCATGATACTTTCTAAAATTTTGTAGTCGGGGCGACATTACGTCCCTGTGCACCGACATTTAGTATACTTTATAAAATTACACTCCTTGGTGAATTTCTGATATTTTTACATAAAAAACGCTCCGTAGAGCGAAAATGTGATTTGATATATAAAAACTTCTTCCAACGGTGTTTTTACGTGAAACATGCTTTTCATGCGAAATATTTCGGATTTCGTTATTGTTTCGAAAAGTTTATCGAGGAATTTGGCGTGTTCTTTAACATAGACACTCCACATATCAGAACACATGGTACAATTTTTATTGCAATTATTTTTACAGTTGTAACAAAAGAAGTTTTAATATTTTATCAGGTTCAATTGAAAAAAGATGTTGGTATAGGTTTGAATATTTGATTTTCTCATTTCCAGCCCCAATCAGATCAATTAAATTCTTTGTTAAGGCGAGGTTGCGCCTGACAGTATACCCCATAAATATATTGGTGAGTGGTTTTATGAGTGAATGGTAACATTGTCAAAACAACCTTATTATTGAAATTTCGTCTACTTAAATTTTTAGATTAAAAAAACTCATGCGTACAAAGAAAAAACTTATACCTCAGTTAAGCAATTCTGTTTATTTGCGTTTTTAAACAAAAGTAGTTTAGTAATAGTTTGAATTTAAATTAAATGCATCTCTCGAATTAGTTACAGTTTTCTCCTGTGTTAAATTAATGTTTCTCCTGTGTTAAATTAATGTCGAATGGTTGTTCAGGCACTCTGATGTCCCCAGGTTTCAACATGTAAATATTTTTATTAAGAAATCAGTGTTATGACAAACAACAGTGCTGTCATTATTCTTGAACTGTGAAATTTTAGCATCCATAATCAAAACGCATCATTTGTGGTTTAAAGAGCAACATTATTTCCCTATAAATACTGATTCCATGGATAAAGTAGTATTTTGTTACCGAAATGTAGCCTTTTGCAACCATATGTAATACCTATTTTTGTCACGGATCCTAGTAATGAATTTTTAGTACTACACAAAAAGATTCCCATGACGTTTTTGTTTTAATGTTTTTAAAAAATATTCGTGATATTCTTATGCTAGTATATAGATTTTCAGCAAGGATTTTTCCAGTGAAGTCTTGATAAAAATTAATACGCTCAATAAAATGTTTGAAGGAAAAAGCGTCGTTGTTATTGATAATGCTAACAAGAATTAATCGATTATATCTAGAATCTCTATCATTGCTCTAGAATTCTATTTTATTATTAGTAAACAGATCTCAAAGTTGAGATTTCTTGCTGAAAAAAAAAAGAAACCGGCGCGCCATCGTTATTCAGAATAATGTTCCATCCTACAGCGATTGATGAAAATATACTCGACGTTATTTTTATGTGTCCCGTAAGTGAACTGTGCAAAACCTTAGCTTTTACGTTTACTGGAAATGTGAGAAACATTTAGGAGTTATTAATGATTCAGTGAAAGCTCTTCCGTTTATAGGTATAGATTTTCTAGGGTGCCGAGCTGTTAGAACACCTTGTACCTCCCTGCAAATATTATGACATCACATGCACTATACGCAGTAAAAGTCTGATTTCTGTGACCAATTTTAATACCTGAATATCGCTAAGAAATAATGGACGAATAGGATGAAATGAGTTTTTTTGGTTCATAATTTGGTTAATTACATCATATTTAATTAATGCCGCAAAAGATTATTATTCAAACTTACAGTTGTCTGCTAAAATGAATTTATTAAATTAGAGCAAGAACTGAAATACCACATTCCATTGTATGAAGTTTAAACTATGGAAATATACTTTTTTAAGGTGTAACATCGCATTCCTAATAAACGTGGAAAAGGAGAGATTAATTATTATTGTACTATTCTTTCAATATGCCCTTACATTTAAAATGTGTATAATAAATGTTCCTCCTATTTTATAAAATAACTTAAAGAAATAGAAATTCGACTCTGTAAAAGGAAATTCGTACTGAAAGGAACTAAGAAATAATAGATTATCGTTAATATAGAAATTTAATATTCAGTAACTGCAGTTATTTTATTTCTAACCTGTTAGTGATTTAAGACCTTAATACTTTTCTTAGTTGAATTTTAAATCGTTTAAATGAGTAAAATGTCGTGTTGTTAACCTGACTGACATATTGCCTATAACTACTCGTTCTAGATTTATATTCTTTTTGGAGCTCTAAAACATTTACATATTTGTAATCCTTTTTTTATATATTTTCATTTAGTATTTTGTCTCACAGATTTTATCAACTTTGGAGTTTTTGATTTCAATAAAATCGCGTCTACTCTCTGCCATTTTGCTTTTATCTGCTTTGCACATACTCTGTAATAAGTACTAAGAGGGATTATTTGACTTTGACTTCATAAGAATTAGGTTTGGTTGACAAAATCCCCGCTGTCCGCGTTGTTGGTTTTTCAAGATTTATACACCCAATCACACTCCTAGGATTAAGTCGAATTGTTTGGCATTTGATTTGTGAAAATTAGTCGACATCCTTAGGCTAGAGTAGGGAAAAAGCAACAGACAATTTAAGGTAGCCCTTATTTATAGGGCTAAGATAAACTGACTGTTGATTTTATTTGTGACAAAAAAATGTTCCCCTTTTTTCCACCCCCAAAGCTCTGCATAAAAATTACATTAACGTTTGCTACCCTTGTTTGTAGTTGGTGGTACGTTCAATAGCTGTGGTAGGTTACAGCCGTTGAACTATACGGTAAAAGTACCAAATTAGATTTTCTTTCTTTAAATATATGGCATCTCAAATGAGATAAAGATTTTGCAGATTTTATGGCTCCATATATTACAAAAAAAAATCACCAACTTCTTTAATATCCGAAGGTGATGCCGATGAACAATTGAAAATTTGTACATTCTCTTCCATAGACTTACTACTATTAAATACATTGATAATTTTAGCTTTTTCCATTTGGAATATACTTGACGTGGTGTCGCGACCACTAAGTGCGCGAGAAACGAGGACAGCATCTTTAGAAATTGATTGCAACTTTTGGATGTAAAACTCAATTTTATCTTGAAAATAACCAATAGCTGATTTCACAGATTTTGTGTGTTCAAAACCTTCATCGCTTTTTATTTTACTCAGTTAATAATAAGATATATATTGTGTCTACATGATGCTGTTGATGATTTTTTAAACATTTGCCTCGATCAAGGGGCTAAAAAATGGAGATAGTACGCATCACTTCAGTTGAGTGTAACTTCTTCCAGAATGGCAGAAAAACCTACAAGTTATAAATGTTATAAATATAACATAAATGTTTTAACAGCTTTCCAGATCAAATGAATGACCCTCCTAAATCAAGGAAATTTAGATTTGTGTGAGTAAAGAATGCGGTGTCCTACAGATTATAGTGAGATTCGAACCACTTCTTAAAGGATAGTTTATAATTGAAAATTACTTTTGCAATAGGTGGGGCTCGAATCTACCTCGCTAGGCAAGCTAAGAGAGTAAACTAGACGCATTTACCACTGTTCTTCCGTTCCCTTAAAATATAATCAAAGGAAATTTCCTTGGTTGGAAAATAGGTTTCTCGCAATTTTCTCGTAAATTCATGATTTATATATAAAAATAAAAGAAAAAATATCGAAAACCCTAAAAATTTATGAGAATATGGCAATTTTAAATATTAATTTCTCCGAATTTAGGACAGATAAAAAATTAGAACCAACGCCATTAGGTAGCTTAGAAAGTGTAGTTTATAATGTAACCAACATCCAAAAAATCGATCATGTGTACAGTACCAGGTACAGCAGAAACGCATTAGAAATACCTCATGCTAGGAAAACTATTGGACAACGATGTTTTCTATTCTTAGGACCAAGAGTGTTCAACAAACTACCCCTTGAAGTAATAAAAATTAACTCTTTTTAAAAACAAAACAAGGAAATGGATAATGTCTCTAGGTAGACTGCATCTACATCAATTAATGGACATAAACAATACTTACATTTTCAATCCGAGGTATTATTATACTTCCTTTGTGAATTTTCCACGTTTCATATCTCAATGGCCTTATGTTGTTACATTTACACACAACATACCTATATATACATATATAATTACCTGTATAATTACTTATATACATTTTGTGTTTAGTACATATCATTGTAAAATTTATTTTTCCACTCTTTCATACCCTGCGTACAAATTTATTTTTGCAGGGTTTATTGCATCGTAAAGTAATATTAACTATAAATATTATATCAATGTATTAAATGTATTTAAATTTTCATCTTCAATAAAATTATTATTCTTATAATTCTAAAGAAATAGTTTTTTAACGCAGTATGTATATACTTAAGTGCCCTAGGCACAATGGGCCCATCTGAGGCCCAGTTGACTAGTGAAACAGTAGCACAATCTACAAGTGCTAATAAAATGAGTTAAAGTCAAGAGAGATTAGCGTTTCTCAAGTTTTATATGAAAGTTTACTAACAACATAAAAGCACGTGGAATTATGTTCTTTCCAAATAATTTTAATTATAAATTCTAAGAAATATTCATTTTTTGCATAAAAAAATATACGCACTCAAAAAGTAGCCTCTTTTCAAAGGGGTGAAAAATTGCCAAATTTCGAAAAATCGTACCTCGCCTATTTTTTGACCAAATTCAATGTGTGTGGTATCACAATATCTGGACTTCAAAAATACTAAAAATCCTTGTACTGATAATTTTCACAGAAATTAATGTGTTCTGGGAAAAACGCAAGTAACATTTTTTTTTTTAATTTGGGGGTGAATGTGGGGGAGAACCCCAAAGATGTTTGTTCGAACTTTTTTCTGCCATTTTCCTTACCATTTAAAGTAAATAATTTGGGTCCCTAATAAATGCGTTGGCAGGTGTAATATATACCAAAAACTGCCAATTTTTCATTATTTATTTATTTATTTATTTACTTACTCTGTTCAACAGGTAAACTACCCAACTATAGGTAACTAGGAGGTATAGCAATGTATTACAAATATAGATATTACACAAGTATAACAGTAGAATACAAATACAATATTTATAGAAAAACATACATCCGGCTTAAGGCCCTTACATTAAAGACAAAAAGAAAGTACAAAATATATCCATTATATCTCATGGCATTCGAAATATTTGTCGAGCCCCTTTTGGTATTTATAAACGTCCAGAATTTAGTAGAATTATTTTTTATATTATTTTCAGCAGCTGTAACACAGTTTCTATAGGAAATGTCAGTATCGTTTTTGATTTTTCTTCTCAAATGTCTAAAATCATTATAACAAGTTGCATCACCATTATTTTTATACTCTTCCTGTTTCCTAGCTTTTAATTTTATATATACAGGGTTACTGGTAATTCGATACATTCCTTTGGAGATGTGATGGGGCATGAGCTAAGGAGTAAATCTAACCCTAACATATATTATGCAAAACTCAATAGTTTTTGAGATATTTCAATTTTTTTGTTTTTCTCAAAAAAGTAGATCTTAATCTCTTAAAAGTTAATTTCCGAAAAATCTACTTGACATTTTTAAATTTTTATTTTACTGGATTACTTGTCCAATATTATAGATATCCGTTTGGAATGAAAAATATCCGGAAACATTTCGATCATGTGAACATTTAAAATAAAAACTTGAAAATTTTTTTTTTTTAAATCAGTTATGAAATTTACCTATTAGATTTTTTCAAAAAAATATTAATGTAGCACGCATACCAATTATTATAAAAACTTCCTTATTTCAATAGCTATCTAACTAGGTAGAAATGTTTAATGTACCCTTGATAGTTCTAATAAAAAATTAGTAAAGATAATGCTGGTGGCGGAATTTATTAAACGACTAATCGTTCATTTCATTTCATTTCATTTAAGTCGGTCAGTCCTTGACTTTGACATTTGTGCATATATGTCATTAACTGACATTCTTATCTCCGTGTCCCTTAAGTTTGTTGGTCTTGTTAAATTAGTTATCGAAGATTTTGATTTTGCTCGTAGTTGTTGTTATTAGTTGTTATTGTATTTTCTGTGCCATGGCCGCGTATGCCAATGCAGAATACGCTGATATCTTGTTTGTCTATGGATACCTTGGCGGCAACGCTGCTGAAGCTCGCCGAGAATATGGTCTTTGGTACCCTAACTGCCGCTTACCAAATGCACGTGTATTCAGTACGGCATATCGAAATATCGCTGAAACTGGCTCCGTGAAATGTAGAAGAAGTGACGCTGGTGCTCCTCCCGTTTATGAACCAGATGATGAGGAAGAAATATTGAGGTATTTTGAGGAAGACCCAACTATTTCAACTAATAAAGTCGCAAGACTAACCGGAGCGTCACAATGGAAAGTTTGGTCTACGATACGTAGAGTTGGATGTCATCCTTACCACTATACCCCTGTCCAAGGCTTGGAGGAAGGTGATCCTGGAAGGAGAGTGGAATTCTGCCGCTTTATGTTAAATTCAGATGCAGAAAGTGCAAATTTTTTAACAAGTATTTTATGAACGGATGAGTCGAAATTTAATCGCGAGGGTATAACAAATTTCCACAACCTACATTATTGGGCAGAGGAAAATCCCAAGTTAACACGTGAAACTAGTTTCCAAATGAAGTTTTCTATTAATGTGTGGATGGGAGACATTGGCCACTATTTAATAGGGCCACATTTTCTTCCTCAAAATTTAAACGGGGAAATCTATGAAAATTTTTTAAGAAATGATCTGGCGGTGATTTTAGAAGATGTTCCTCTCGCCGTCAGACAGCGAATGATGTTTCAGAACGATGGTTGTCCAGCACATTTTCGGCTGACAGTACGACGGTTACTTGATCAACGTTTCCCTAACCGTTGGATTGGAAGAGCGGGCGCAATACCTTGGCCAGTGCGAAGCCCTGACTTAGCACCCCTTGATTATTACGTATGGGGTCACATGAAGGAGATGGCCTATGCCACACCAGTCAATACTATAGAAAAACTTTAGGCAAAGGATAGTCGATGCTGCCCAACACATAAGGCATAATCTGAAAACCAGAGTAACAAGGACGGAAATAAGAAGACGCTGCCGTGTCTGTATACGGAATAGGGGCTCCCATTTTGAGCAAGACATATAAAAAATAAAGTACAACTTTGAAATTAATGACGAATTAAACTCTACTTTTAAAATGTTTTTTACTGTTTATCTAAAAGTAAAATTCGTACTACTTGTGTTATTTTTACTAGTATTTTCTTAGAACTATTAAGGGTACATTGAACATTTGTACCTTGTTAGATAGCTATTGAAATAAGGCAGTTTTTATAATAATTTATATAATTTATACGCGTGTTACGTTAATATTTTTTTGAAAGAACGTAATAGGTAAATTTCATAGCTGATTTAAAAAAAAAAAATTTTAAAGTTTTTATTTCAGATGTTCACATGATCGAAATGTTTCCAGATATTTTTCATTCCAAACGGATATCTATAATATTGGATAAGTAATCCAGTAAAAAAAAATTTAAAAATGTCAAACAGATTTTTCAAAAATTAACTTTTAGGACATTAAGATCTACTTTTTGAGAAAAACAAAAAAATTAAATATCTCAAAAACTATTGAGTTTTGCATAATATATGATAGGGCTAAATTTACTTCTTAGATCATGCCCCATCACATCTCCAAAGGAATGTATCGAATTACCAGTAACTCTGTATATATATATATATATATTTTTTTTTTTCATGATTTGTAAGGTGTAATTCAATGCAGGTCGGGGTATTTGCCCGCTGAGTAGTTGTTTCCTGCAAATCATGTATAATAACAGTATATAGGTTAAGTCCACCAAGGGCTGAAGGTCGCCGCTCTCGGTACTTGCAAAATGGCAAGTCGCTATGCACCACGGAGACATCTATGATGTCTGGTGTATAGTAGCATTAGACCACATGAGAGGATTCAATTACCTCTTACCACTATACCATATATATATATATATTTTTTTAAGGTAAAATTAGCTCGACTGGCTATTTAAGGTTAAAATTTTAAACTTGGGTATGCAGTCGTGTGGCACAAAAAATTAAAGAAAACTCTTTATTTCTGTTCTAGCTTTCGAGGCTTTATTGTCTCTTCATCAGGAACGGATATTTTGAGGTTATATAGATCAGGATACCATGCTTTTTTAAATTTAATGTTTTTAACAATTTTATTTTATCAATTGACATCCAACTATGTTTTAAATAATTTTTAACTTGTAAGTTTGTTAACTACTATTAGTGTTAAGTGTTGGTCCATATTTTTGAAAAATTGTTTCACATGTGCAACTTCTATATAACCTCAAAATATCCGTTCCTGATGAAGAGACAATAAAGCCTCGAAAGCTAGAACAGAAATAAAGAGTTTTCTTTAATTTTTTGTGCCACACGACTGCATACCCAAGTTTAAATTTTTAAAATTTTATATATATATATATATATTATAATGATGTATACTTACTAAAATTAAATTGCATGCGAATTCCTTAAGGGAATTATCGCCAAGAATTATTTGAGGATCAATAGTATACACAATAATTCAATGGTTGTCCTCACTGCTTGTGGGACGGAGACTCTCTTCAGGGGCGAGTTCTTTGAATACTTACAGGTTTGGGTAGCAATCAAACGCACAAATAGGTAGAACAATTTTTTATATAAGCAAATAAGTGGAATTTACGATATTAATATGGAAAAGGCAAAAAATAAAAGAACAAACAGATGAAATTGTAAATGGTACATGCAGTGAATAAATAAACAACTTAAAACTAACAATATAAATAAATCAATGTGTACTATTGTAGTACGAGCTCTCTTTATATTTTTTAAAAGTGTGCACACTATACCTCGTGATTCCAGCGAAGTTTTCCTCGACCACCGAACCAATTTACGAACAAACTACGGCGCTTCTTCTTCCCTTTCACAGACAGCTCCTTGGTTCCGCCATTCCTGTCAGTTGTCAGTACAATCGGTGCACTACTTATTTTCTATTGTGATGTTTTTGTGAAATTATATAATTGAATTTATTTTATTACTTTCAGGTAAGTTTATTAAACAAATTTAATTGAAATGCTTTATAATTATGATAAACGTTGAAATCTTTAAATATTTTCATCAAATTCGCAACTTGTCAACTTTGACGTTTCTAAAAATTTTCTCAATCTTGAAAAATGAATTTAAATTGCAGAGCAAAACGAAAACGCGTCTGTCTTCTATAAAATTGAAAAAAAAATTCCTTTGGCATTGTTTCCATAGAAACGGTAAATTTGAAGGATCTTGGCCTCCTATAATTGACAAATTTTTAACTGTCATATTCTTTTTTTGCGTTTATTTAGCTTATTTTTGAATACATTGGATTTATTTTAGCTGAAGGCTCTTTATTTTTGTGTCCTGAACGATTTGATATGCAATTTAATACTCTAAAAGTTTTTTTTAAACAATTTAAATTTTTGACTATTTTCTTATATTCTACTTAAAATTAGCTATTTATACCACTTATATTGCTTGAAACACCTTGCTTACATACTATTACAACCTATTCTATACCTCTAGTAGCTACAAAGCCTGATTTCTTAAAATTAATTAATAATGTTTTTCTAGGGAGTGTCATACCCCAAACTATGTCCACAACTTTTTTAATACACAGTCTCTACCTATGAAATATACCGCAAAACACTCACTGAGACCTGTGGATTGAATGTCTATTACATTTGAAGTTCAGCAAATATTTTGTGTGAATTTTACTGGTGAAGCTACGCTTCTCAAGTCACCTGCGCATAAAATGTCCAGAAAAACTACTAAATGTCCACGTAGTTTAAGAGCTGCTACACACTACATTTGGTCAAGGTTTGTACCTTTAAAGTTCTCAAATAGTTTTCTTAAATTACTAACTCACTTTTTTGTAAAGTTCATAATAACACTCAAATGTCAACATTTCTAATTTTTTTAACAAGTTTTTTCCAAATAATTTTCTTCAAACCAGGCCTGTGGCCTGTTTTTTACTTTTAATAGTGTTCATTCACTTAGTTTAATGGATTGTGTTATTTACAAAAGGTATTTATTCGAGTAATTTGTAATAATAACATTTGTTTCAGATCTACCGTTTCTCTGCGATGGCAAGAAAGGGCTTGGATCTTTATTTCACTAATTGAGCTGAATTTCCATATCCAGAAGCAGCGTATGAGTACTTCAATGGAGTTTATATCTAGTTTTTCCCATTTTGGGCTTTCACTACCCCTGCGGGATGTGATTTATAAAGTACTTAGTCACATTTTATTATAATTATTCTATTTTACATAAATTTTTAAGGTGCATTTAGTTTTGTTTTACCCATTTGCAACGTTATTCATTTTTAAAGTTTTATATTGAACATGTAGGAATGACCTCCTGAAAATCTTGTAAGGTAAAAGAAAATGTAAAATTTTGATTTTTAATAAGACATTTGTGGTATTTTGTACCAGTATATGTTTTTCCTTTAGGATGTGATTTTTTTGTTTGAACTGATACTGTATTACTGTGTAAATACCATAATAATATATATATATATATATTGTGCTGTTCTACTTTTTATTGTACTTAATAATTTGCAGTACTAATCAAACCTTAACTTGCTTATTTCCAATAGATAAAAAAAAACTTTAAAACCAAAAGATCAAATTAAAATCTCTTACCTTTTGATCCGAAAGTATGTCAAAATATTTAATGGGCCGGCTAGCTTATCTTTCCCTTCAGGAGCAGGTTCAAATTCAGTTCCTATTTAAAATGAAAATTTTATTAAAGTAAAATTTTTAATCTGATATATATAATTTATTTTCTTTGATATTTAGATAATTTAGCTTTATAACAGGTTCCAAAGTCTAATAAGTACACTATTTAAATTTTAATATACGACCTTGTCCAAAATTACACACACAAAAACCTTCCTTCTTCGTAGCTACACACTTCTCTTTCCAAATCCAACAATTCTCCTTTCATTAATTCTTCACCTTATCTCGTCCTTATCTCCTCTGCAACTCCAAACCACAATAACACCTCTACCTTCTTATTTACAGTCTATTTTTCTCTTCTTCGCTGATCTCCGCAATTTCTGACTTTCAATTCAATTTCAAAATTCTTAATCCTTGTTTATTATTTTTCTTCCTCACTCCCTAATTTTCATTTGTTCTTTTTTTTTCTTAAATTTGTTTTTCCAATTTTACAACCTCTCTTATCTGTTGTTTATTGTTCTATCTCACTAAATATCAAAGTATCCAAAATAAACAAAACAAACCATATGAATTTTGATTAATTTCATGCCAAACATAAGCTAACTTAAACCTCCTTGTCTTTCTCCAGGAAAAGATTTCCCAACTATAAAATAAAATTTCCTACTTAAAAGAAATGCCATAATGACTTAAAATGTCAGAAATTATTTCAACAATAACTTAATAACTCAGGAAAACATTTACCAACTGTAAAAATAAAATTTCCTACTTAAAAGAAATGTCATAATGACTTAAATGTCAGAAATTATTTCAACAACAACTTAATAACTACTAACATAGATGTCAGTATCAAACTTACTGTTGACATCAAATAAAAACTTTAAAACTATTAAAACTCTAAACAAGTATTAACATTCTAAAACACATCTTTCGGATCTTTAGCTAATTTAAATAAATTTTGAAAACGATCTAAAGGAAATAAACAAATTCAAACCTTGATTCAGCAAATAACACAAACATGCAATCTTCGTAATCGTCCAATATGCAAATACATCGCATTTCCCTCCCCAAATTATAAGCTTTTACTTATGTAAAACTGTTTAATTTTATTCAATTATGCCGTATTTGCAAAATACTTTATTTATCATCAGTTTTGTTGTGTTTTCTTTGTGTGTTTTAATTTGTCAAATATTTCTTTAATCTGTCGTTGTCAAAATATGTCACATTGTCAGTTAAAATTCTTCTAGGAGTGTCTACAGTTTTAAAATATTTAGAAAGTATTCTACAAACCGTATTATTTGTATTACGTCTTTTTGTGGGATATACCTTTGTGAGTTTTGTAATGCGTTTTTTAATAATAATTTGACTTAACTGGAATGCAATTAATAACTTTAATTATAATATTGTTAAATTTTATATCATTAAACTCGGGAATATGAACCCATGTAAACTCCCGCACACGTGTATCATAATGAGAATAAACATTTTGTTTGGACCTTGGATATTTTAAAATTAAAATTGACATATGTGGTAACTTCACCATTCATATACCTTTTTGGAGAACTGACGCGTCCCCGCACGTATTACATTTTCATTTATCATTTATAATCATACTTATTTTCATATATGTTCCGGTAACTCTTGACCGTTTTATATAATTCATTATTTATTTATTTATTCCGTACTTAAAACTACATTTCCCTTGGTCCAAACAAAATATCTCTGCACAATATAACATCAAATGCTGAGGGCAGGCATAATGACCATCTCGTCTCCATTGCCATTGCTCTCAAATATCAAATTACAACGATCTTTATTTACATTACCCTTTACTACGTCATTACATATTATTTCAAATTTATATCCACGCTTATTTATCACTAGTATATTTTTCATTATAACCCACAAATCCAAATTATCTTTGTTAATAGATCCGTGTTTGTATATAGTGTATAATTCCGTATAAAATTCCCTATTCATGTCCCTTTCCGCATTTTTCTTATTGCTCCTGTTCCAATTATTTCCAGTGCAAAATTTCTTCCTCGTCTTGAAGTTTTTGCGTTTTCTTTTTCGAAATATTTTGAGTTTACTTTCATCTACTATCAACTTGTATACATAACTTTTAGCTATTCTCGGTTTGTAATTTATTAACGACATATAATTTTGTAACACTTTTCTTACTAGATTTTCATATTTAGTAGGACAATTTATCCCCAATCTTTTAGGCATTTTATAATTATTCATTTCACATGTAGGCTTATATTTTTCATCATTTAAATCATTTAAATTATTATTATTACAATTACCTATATAACCCACTATGTTTAACTCATTTTTATTAAATATTTTCACCGCAGTACTTTTTAAAACTAGGAACTTTTCCCCAAAATCTATTTTTGCCTTAAGTCGTGATAAAATATCCTCACCAATTATGACATCAAAACTCAAATTGTCAACAATTACAAACTCGCATCTAAAACGTATCTCTTTTACTTCAAAATCTAAATTTATGATTTTATTGCATTCTGTGAATTTCTTACCATTTGCATTTAATAATTTAATTTTTGAAATCTTAGTACAATTTTTTTGATATAATTCTTTTTTACTGTCTATTATCTTTCCATTTATTAAACTGATTTCTGATCCCGTATCAAGCAATGCTTTTAAATTTATTTCATTAACTTTAATGTTGATGATTGGCAAATTACTAATTCTATTATTATCTAAATTTGATTCATTCTCAATACCTATAAATTCTTGCATATATCCGTATGTCGTCATATCAATTAAAACTTCCCTATCTAAAGATTTTCCCTTGGAAAATGTGAATTTACCTCTGCTATCGTCTTAATTTTATTCATGTCATTCTGTTGATCAGATCTGACATTTGTATTATTTACCTGTGCATATCTTACTGAATCGCGTTTATTATCATACCTATTCTGTTCTTTATTATAATTATCATTACCGTTATACCTCCTATTTTCGTCATAATCTCTACCTTTATTTTGATTAAAATTTCTACTGTCATAATTTTTCTGATAATTACTATTATACCCATTTTGTTGTCTATTTGCATAATAATTTTGTCTGTTGAAATTTTGGTCATTACCATCTGTTTGGTTGTACGTTTTTCTATTAAATGATTTATATTTTTTATTCCATCCCATATGTAGATCATCGATCACTCTCAAGTACTCATTCAGACCATCTAATGTCGTAATGCGTTGTGTAATGATTACTTGGTGGATGTCATCAGAAAAATGTCTTGCTAGATATTTAATCATTTCATTTTCTGTCAAATTTGGCTCTAAGAATTTAATATTATACATTTTACGCATGACATAATTTTCCCTAGACATACCACTATTTTCTGAATATTTTCCATTAAATAAATTGAAACGAATTTTTTCCTGACAATGTTCAGACCAATACTTTTTTAATAATAACTTTTCAAATTCTTCTAAAGTTTCAAATTCAGATTCTACAATTTGATACCAAATTTCGGCTTCACCTTTTAATGCATTTTGAATTTCATGTTTTAAATTAATATTTAAATTTATAGATTTTAGATATTGCCTTAAACGTTCTAAAAATACTTTTGGGTGGATTCTAGAATCACCATAGAATTGATTTACCAGTGTTTGATGTTGTGTAGCACATGTGTTAAATATAGGTGTGTATGTGTCCTTCAATATCTTCGTATTCTGTTCGATCTTACCATCCTGTTCTTTTAATTGTGTTTTAATTATATCTTCTTGTTTTTTCATGCGTATATCTATTTCATTCATACCATCTACTATAACATGTTCTACTTCTACTCTTACTTCTTTTTTAAATTCACTTATCTCTTCATAAACCTTTTCTACCTTTTCTTCTACTTTCTTAATTTTCTCGTCCACTTTATTGTGTGACTCTACTATACTCGTTTCCAATTTCTTATTGTTCTCATCCATTTTTTTGTTCATATCTTGTTTGCTTTCTTCAAATTTATTGTCCATTTTGTTGTTGATTTCATCAAATTTATTATTCATGTCTTGTTTGCTTTCTTCAAATTTATTATTCATGTCTTGTTTGCTTTCTTCAAATTTACTATTCATGTCTTGTTTGTTTTCATCAAATCTGTTCGCTATCATGTTCATTAATTGTATAAATTTATCATCATTTTGTGTTTGTTGGGATGTATCACCTTGTTGAGAAGTTTCTCGTGTTTGATTTTTATTCTCCATTTTTGTTTCTTTTCCTGATCTTAATTTCATACAAATACCACACAATTAAGAATTAATACTTTATATACCCTTAATAAATGAAATTGTTATTGAATTTTAAAACTATGTACCACAATCAACAGTTCACAAACTTTCACCAAGACTGCACACTTTATCAAATCAACAATTTTACAATCGTCACGCGTTGTCACGCGTTGGGCGCCAAATGTGCTGTTCTACTTTTTATTGTACTTAATAATTTGCAGTACTAATCAAACCTTAACTTGCTTATTTCCAATAGATAAAAAAAAACTTTAAAACCAAAAGATCAAATTAAAATCTCTTACCTTTTGATCCGAAAGTATGTCAAAATACTTAATGGGCCGGCTAGCTTATCTTTCCCTTCAGGAGCAGGTTCAAATTCAGTTCCTATTTAAAATGAAAATTTTATTAAAGTAAAATTTTTAATCTGATATAAATAATTTATTTTCTTTGATATTTAGATAATTTAGCTTTATAACAGGTTCCAAAGTCTAATAAGTACACTATTTAAATTTTAATATACGACCTTGTCCAAAATTACACACACAAAAACCTTCCTTCTTCGTAGCTACACACTTCTCTTTCCAAATCCAACAATTCTCCTTTCATTAATTCTTCACCTTACCTCGTCCTTATCTCCTCTGCAACTCCAAACCACAATAACACCTCTACCTTCTTATTTACAGTCTATTTTTCTCTTCTTCGCTGATCTCCGCAATTTCTGACTTTCAATTCAATTTCAAAATTCTTAATCCTTGTTTATTATTTTTCTTCCTCACTCCCTAATTTTCACTTGTTCTTTTTTTTTCTTAAATTTGTTTTTCCAATTTTACAACCTCTCTTTTATCTGTTGTTTATTGTTCTATCTCACTAAATATCAAAGTATCCAAAATAAACAAAACAAAACACCATATGAATTTTGATTAATTTCATGCCAAACATAACCTAACTTAAACCTCCTTGTCTTTCTCCAGGAAAAGATTTACCAACTATAAAATAAAATTTCCTACTTAAAAGAAATGCCATAATGACTTAAATGTCAGAAATTATTTCAACAACAACTTAATAACTACTAACATAGATGTCAGTATCAAACTTACTGTTGACATCAAATAAAAACTTTAAAACAACTCTAAACAAGTATTAACATTCTAAAACACATATCTTTCGGATCTTTAGCTAATTTAAATAAATTTTGAAAACGATCTAAAGGAAATAAACAAATTCAAACCTTGATTCAGCAAATAACACAAACATGCAATCTTCGTAATCGTCCAATATGCAAATACATCGCAATATATATATATATATATATATATATATATATATATTATATACATTTATTTAACGTCGGCCTATTTCCGCTACTGAGGCCTAACACCGACACCTGTAGACGAGCTACCCCCCAATCAGGAATTTTGCCGAACCTCTTCCCTTAAGAAGAGTAGGGATCTTTTACTTGCCTAACATTTAATAGACAAGGGACCGACGGCTTTACATCCCCTCCGAATGATGGTATATTCCCTATACAACCCTCGCCTAAGGTTGTATAGCGTCCGCGCATACACTGGTATACAAGCCGCTGGAAGATGTGTAAGGCGAGGACGCGGTTTTCGTTGGAACGGTCACCCATCCAACTACTAACCGCGCCTTACGTTGCCTTACATCGCATATCGAGGTATGTATGTTATATTAGAAATATACCATGATATATAATATCACCGAGACTGGCTTAACCTTCTCAGACATATCACATTACAAATTGCGTAACAGCTCTTCTCTAATAACCGCTCACGTTAGCTGAGCTTATCATTTCATTCTCAGTAATCTGTTATCATGCTGAATTGCAAATCCAATGTTCTTTGTTCTCCAGACATTATAAATATTACCCACTGTCATTGTAAACCTCAGTCTTATACTCACATTTGGTCAAATACATTCTAAATTTATTATTGTTTATTATTATACAAAGAGTCAAGCTTGACTCCAATAAGTGAATAAAGTTTTTAAAAAGCTATTTCAAGAATCCACTATCTAACATTGGCGCAGTCGGTAGGATCTGAAGAACACGCACAGTTCGGGAGCCTAACCAGTGGAAAACATATCGGAAGGAACAAGGAGTTCATCTGGAAAAGGTGCCTAACCTGAAGAAAAGAGCCCCTGGAAAAAGGAGAAATTCCTTAGCTGTCGTGGTGGATCCCAATCCTTTACTCAGAAGAATCTACGTTCACAAAGAAACAATAATAATAATTCAACAAGCAACAAAGCAATATATCAATCAATCAACAAATTAGCAAGTAAGAATTCATCCCAGTCGAGAAGTTGGTGTCTTCGGCAGTGTAGGAGACCTCTGTGGAAGGAATACCTGGTAACGCCCCTGGCAGAGAAGACCGCATTGTAACAAAGTTCACGGAGCAGCATTCAACTTCAATCCAGACGTGTGGAATGGAAATTTTAATGTAAGTAGATTTTAAGAATCATCTCGATTATTTTGCATATTTTTCTTATAAAAAAAACAATTCAATTTAACGAACAGCAGTTCTAATATTCAAATAATAATTTCATTCAGAAGTAATATAATATTTTATTTAAAATTTATGTGACCTACATAAATAACTATACCGTTCCTATCTTAACATTGTTTTTATCGTAATATCATATACTCTTTAAGTACGAACTTATCTACATTACCTACATAAATAATTATAATCACATACCATTTTTATCTTAACATTATTTTTATCATAATATCATATATCATATAAAGGTTAAGTTTACACCTTACTTGACTGTGAAATAAAATAAAACCCACATGTTCTATACTGTTTAAATGCAAATTGGTATATAAAATTTCAGTGACATTATTCCCAACTAAAAACACTTTTTAAATTAATCCAATTATCCTTGTAATTAAATTTTGAAATATTATAAAATAAACAGCACATTCTTTTACATATAATATAAAATTACCAATTGTCAGTAGCGTACTAGCTCAATTTGAAAAAGTGTTTTAAGTTATTTAATTATCTAAATAATACAAATAAAATGGCTACCACTACAAACGTAAGCAATTCCAATGTAAACAACTCAATCACTGCAAACGAAACTATAAATATTGAACCTTATAGGTTAAACGAAATATTTTCCATAGTGCCCGAATTTGACGGCAACCCCATATTCTTGCAAACATTTATTTCAGCCTGTATAACCGCTCAGGGGATCGCTGTCGACGATCAGCGCATCTTATTAACGCTTCACATAAAAAATAAATTACGCGGAAAAGCCGCAGAATTGATAAATTCACGAAACCCCGTCACTTGGGCGGAAATAAAAAATTTGCTCGAATCACATTTTGGTGACTCTCGTGACTTGACAGCCTTGATACAAGACTTGCAAACAATTCGTCAATTACCCAACGAAACAGCTTTAATATTTGTGTCCAGGTTACAAACACATAATGCAAAAATGCACGCGGCAATACAAAAACAAAGTTTAACTTTGGAGGAAAAAACCGCGCAATCCACTTTAATAGAAAATATGACGTTAACTACTCTTCTCACTGGACTCGAACCAAAATTAGGTCAAATTATTAGGGCTGGTAACCCCGGCAATATGCTAGATGCAATAAATCGCATCAAACGAGAATTACAATTATCGTATTTCGAATCTCAAAAATTTGGAAATAGAACTTTAAACAAAAATCCCGTTCAAAATCAGCAAAGACGCCCAAATCTCCCACCATTTTGTACATTCTGCAAAAGGAATGGACACAGCTTTAACGAATGCCGCGCGAGGCAAAACCACCAATTTTCACACCCCAATTTCACACCAAACGCCTATTCCAATCAGGCACAAGTTCCTAGACAGCACTTCCAGAGTTTACCTAACCAAACAAATTTTAGACCACAGAATTTCCAAAATTTGCCTAATCAACAACGTAATTATCCACAACAAAACAGGCCCTTAGCTATCAGGCCAAATCCTAACTTCCAGCAGCAGAGACCTTCTGCCATACAACCGAACCCGAATTTTAATCGATTCAATCAACAAAAAACACATCACTTAAATCAAGAACCTTATGATAATTACTCAGATTACCCAAACCAATACGAAGATTACTCTGCAAATCAGTCCGTAAATTATTCTCCTGATTATCAATCTCAAAATAACGATGACTACGATTTTCAAAATGGACAATATGAGAATTATACTGCTAATTCTCAGCAATACGAGGATTATACTGTTAATCCTCCGGATTTTTGCACAGGCCCGGAGTATTCCACGAATACTCCAACACAACAAACGGACGAGCTAGACCAAATTTCTCATCAAGTCCAAGCGATAAACCTCCAGGACAGTTTCGGCCCAAACCTGAACTTCCCGGAAAACCAATTCATGTAAAAACACCCCGCTACAAACTAAATATCGTAAACTCAAAAAATTTATTTTACATAGAAGACATCACTAAACGTTTCAAAATCTTGATAGACACAGGCGCAGGTATCTCTATATTCAAACCCGAAACGGCAGAAAACTATAAACGTCGATCCCACGAAAATGTAATTATACAAGGTATAACAGACGAAAAAATTAATATCACTGAATCTGCTCTCATACCTTTCAATCCGAATGATCCATACAAAGTTTACATTCATAATCTAGATATAGAATTTGACGGACTTTTAGGTGCCGACTTTTTGGACCATTACGATTGCTTAATAGACATTAAAAACAGACAATTAATCACTAATTTCAAAACCGTACCCTTGTATCAAGTTACCGATAATATATTAACTACAATCTGGAGCCCGATTAAAAATCAAAATTTAAATGAAACAAAAAACCAAAATGTAATTTCTATCGAACCACGCACAGAAAAGATTTTTAAGCTTAAATGTAATTTACAAGATACCGAAGCTATACTAATAGCCCAGGAAAATGAAAAGGTACGCTTACCGAACGCCATTGTCAAAATAGACAACAATGGTGAATTTTTGACAACGATAATAAACGCAAACGCGATTCCAAAAACAGTAAACTTCTCGGATCTTAAACTCGAACCCGTTCAAAAATTTAGATCAATATTTAACGTAAATCTTCAAAATCCGGATTCCCAATACATAGACCGAAACTACGAAATAAAAAATCAATTACGCTTAGATCACTTGAACGACGAGGAGAGTGAATTAATTACTCAACTCTGTTTAGACTTTTCAGACATATTTTATCTAGAAGGTGACAACTTGACATTTACCAACGAAATCAAGCATTCAATAGACACTAACGATTCTAAACCAATTTTCACTAAATCTTATCGTTACCCCCAAATTCACAAACAAGAAGTAAAATCACAAGTTTCAAAAATGCTCGACCAAGGCATTATCCAGCCTTCAATTTCTCCCTGGTCCTCCCCAGTTTGGGTAGTCCCCAAAAAACTAGACGCTTCTGGTAAACAGAAATGGCGCGTCGTAGTTGACTACCGAAAATTAAACGAAGTAACGATAGGTGATAAATATCCTCTACCTAACATTTCCGACCTTTTGGATCAATTAGGCAAATGCCAATATTTCACGACTTTAGACTTGGCCTCTGGCTTCCATCAAATTGAAATCGATCCCAAAGACATTCAAAAAACCGCTTTCACAGTTGAAAATGGTCATTTTGAATTCGTACGAATGCCTTTTGGACTCAAAAATGCTCCATCAACATTTCAAAGGGTGATGGACAACATTTTACTAGGAATACAAAACGAAAGGTGTCTCGTCTATATGGACGATATCATTATCTACTCCCCTACTATCCATGAACATATTTCTCGATTAACAGAAGTCTTCAAACGTTTACAAAAAGCCAACCTCAAAATTCAGCCAGACAAATGCGAATTCCTTCGCAAAGAAGTTGCCTATTTAGGACATCTTATTACAAAGGATGGTGTAAAACCGAACCCTGCCAAAGTCGAAGCAATTCTAAATTTTCCTCAACCCAAAAATCAGAAAGAAATTAAATCTTTTCTAGGTTTAGCAGGCTATTATAGACGTTTCATTCCTAATTTTTCCAAAATTTCAAAACCCTTGACTAAATTGCTACAAAAAGATATACCTTTCAATTTCGACAATGACTGTACAAATTCATTTGAAACCCTAAAACAAACCTTGACAACTACTCCGATATTGATCTACCCCAACTTCGATGAACCTTTTGTCCTAACTACAGACGCTAGTGCATTTGCAATAGGTTCTGTACTTTCACAAGGAAGTATAGGAAAAGATTTGCCAATCGCATACGCATCTCGAACTTTATGCGGCGCGGAAACCAAGTATTCAACCATTGAGCGTGAACTTTTATCTTTGGTCTGGAGTGTAAAGCATTTTAGGCCATATCTATTCGGAAGGAAGTTCAAACTCGTCACCGACCACCGACCACTCACTTGGTTATTTTCTATAAAAGACCCAGGTAGTAGACTAGCGCGTTGGCGCTTAAAACTAGAAGAATACGACTACGAGATAATATACAAACCCGGAAAGATCAATAAAAACGCGGACGCGTTGTCCAGAATAAAAATCAATCACTTTTCAGAATGTTCCAAATTTTATTCAAAAATTCTAGCCGCAAACGAAGACTCAAACGAAGACTCAGACGAAGATGAAACCTCAGACAACGACGACGAGATCACTGACGAACAAATTGCCCGAGAATTTGACACATTCTCCCGTCTTTACAAAACCAAATCTCTAATAGACTATTCCAAAATTCAAATCACAAATAAACAACTATTAGATCGAGAAAATAAAAACATCATAACGTTTTTCCAACAAAACAACTTGACAGACCTTCACCATCAAATTATCGAGGATATTTTCGAGGAAAACCCCGAATTCTATAACAATACAATCAATATCGTTTCCAGTAAATCGACCCGACAAAGAAATTATTACATTATCGCTCTACCCTTCGACCCAGAGTCTGTGGTAGAACACTTATTTTTAACATTATATAAACACCGGAACAAATTAGACCTTTCCAAAACTTACCATGTTGAAAACAATCTAGACTTTCCAATTCTCGAAATCCTATCATTTATTTTTGCAGAAAAAGATTTAAAACTAATCATTTGTCAAAATTTATTACGAACTCCCGATGAAGACCAACGTCCGATCATTCTCGACCAGCATCACACCGGAAAAAATAATTTACATCGTGGAATAAACGAAACAATACGTAGAATCAAAAATAAATATAATTGGCAAGGTTTAACAAAAGATGTCGAAAACTTTATAAAAAACTGTGAAACATGTCAAAGAACAAAAGTTTGTCGTAAGAACCTTAATAATCCCTTAGTAATCACCGAAACCCCTAAAACTCCATTTGAGAGAGTTAATATCGATCTATTCGAATTTCCCACGCGAAACTATGCATTAACCATCCGCGACGAGTTAACGAAATTTACTCAAGCTTATGCTGTCCCAGACAAAAGTGCAAAATCGGTTGTAAACACCCTGTTGCTATATTTCCAACACTATGGCACCCCATTAAGAATTCATTGTGATTACGGCGGTGAATTCGATAATAATTTATTAAAAGATCTTTGTACTCTCTACGACATAAAATTAACATACTCCAGCGTAGGACACCCTCAATCCAATGGATCTATCGAACGATTCCATGCCACCCTAGCGGAAATGATCAGAATACATAAAACAGAGAATCCGAACGAACATCCTTTCACAATATTACCATACGCGGTAATATGTTATAACAACTCGGTAAACAAAACTCATGGCTTTACGCCATACGAGCTTATTTTCGGACATACAGCTAACCGACCACCCGAAACCCTTTATAACCAGAAAGACCTGATTACCAAATACGTTAGAGACCTTAACAACCGGATATCCCACTATTACAAAATTGCGCGAAGTCGAACAGAAGCACAAAAACAAAAAGCCAAAGTTCGATTCGACAAAAACATTCCCGAAAATCGACACACATATAATATTGGCGACAAAGTGTACGTCAAAGAATCACAAATAAAAAACAAATTACAGAACAAATTTAACGGCCCCTTCGAAATTTTAGAAACTTCTCAAAATTCTGCAACATTATTAAATCCGGAAACAAACCAAACGACTAAAGTAAACTTTGACCGAATGAAACCTTATACTGAAAATTAAATTTATTTTCAGGTTTTTCCTGCTGTTCGGATCAGCACTTGCTCAATTTAAAATAACACCAATTAACAATACAATTGGAGTATACTATCACCGAGACACAAACATTGTGATTTCTCACAAGAAATGGACTTTACTGGTACACAAAAACATATCTACCTTTAAGACAGCTTTCGACAAAAACGACAAGATCTTACAGACACTATACAACACGCTCGACCCAACGTATCATTACATGAACGTCTTTTTAGGAGATGTAAAAACTCACCTCAGTTTATTGACTCAAATTTCTCAATCGATACAATCAAAATTTGACGAAATTTACCTTGACACGAAACGATACAAGCGAGGAATACTAAACGGTATTGGAACAATTTTCAAATCAATAACTGGAAATTTAGATGCAGAAGATGGTCAGTATTATTCTGATTGCATCAACAAATTAAATAATGACGAGCACCAACTCGAAAATTTAATCAAAAATCAAATATCTGTCACAACTTCAGTAATCAAAAATTTCAACGCAACCATTCAAAAACTGCAGGTTGATGAAGAAACTTTCAATAAAGATATTAAAGAAATCGAAACTTCAATTCTAGACATGACTAAAGACATAGAAAATATTCACGCAAAATTAAAATTTATAGAAATCTGCGAACAGCTTATGGCAAGCTATCTATTTATCGAAGATAACTTAAACGATATCCTGAATTCTATCACTTTCGCGAGGCTCAAAATAATTCATACATCGATCATAAACCCAAAAGACTTGGTAAATTCGTTACAGGAAATTTCACAGAACCTACAAAGGAACAATTTGCCACTTCCAATCAAATTATCAAAAGTTGCACAGTATTTAGACATTATAGAACTAAAAGCTT
Source organism: Leptura quadrifasciata (assembly GCA_963675555.1). Taxonomy (NCBI): domain Eukaryota; kingdom Metazoa; phylum Arthropoda; class Insecta; order Coleoptera; family Cerambycidae; genus Leptura; species Leptura quadrifasciata. Next base: position 113,112,007 of record OY776673.1, read on the forward strand.
TTCAAACAAATTCAGATTTAATATTCGTATTAGACATACCTTTGGTAGACCCTCAAACCTACTCAGTATTTCAATTATACCCTATCCCTATTTTGGATAATACAACTGGCTTATATCATATCTTGTCAACCTCTCAAAAATATATCGCGAGAGATGATGATTCTTTAATGTACTTAACCATCCCGGACCTCAGAGAATGCAAACCACTCTACTTCAACACTAAATTATGTTTAAATCTATTTTCATACCCCATTGATGATAATGCCATTTGCGAAGCCCGTCTCTTCAAGAACCTCAAAACTCTGCCAGGAAGCTGCCAGACGTCATTCATCATCAGCCAAGGCTACAACGTCCAAAAGATAGACGAAAATACGTGGTTAGTTATCAACGCAGAACCATTACAGGCAACCATCAATTGTCCAGAAAGAAGTTCGAAAACTGAAGTCATCTACAAAAACTCAATAGTGAAATTACAACCTAATTGTTACGCCTTTATAGGCATCACAAAAATCCAAGCCAGTACCAACGAAGTAACCGACGTAAACGACGACACTCATCCCATCCAAATTCCATTCGAATGCTGCAACAAAATTCCAAACAACATTAGAGCACCAAACCTTAAACCATTAAAATTAAACAACCTTAACACAGAAGATCTCGAAATTGCCAAACACAAATTGGACCAATATTCCAGAGATCTAGACGATTTAATCAACGAACCATTCGTAACAAAACACATATCCTGGTTCACCTACTTCATCATTGTGCTAATATTTGGACTGTTATTTCTGTACCTATTTTGTAAGTGCAGAACAAAAAGACGAAGACTAGCCATCGATGTTTCTGCATCACCCCCATCTCCACCGAGGCCTAGCAAACCCTACAGGACATTTGCTAACCTATTCCCTTCACGAAGACGACCCACCTTAAGAAGAGAAGACAACGAAGCCGAAGACATAGAACTTACATAAAGACAAACTGTTTTGTGCCTTTTTACTGACTTTTAGTGCTGGACTCTTCAGTGAATTTTATTTCATTTGTTTAATCATTATATTTCATTATTTTTCTATCATTTGTTAATTTCAATTTTATTAACATTTTTACGTCATTTTCATTCAAACCCATCATGCTTATATTTTATGCTTTCACAGTAAAGCTATATTTTAACCTTGGGAATATTTTATCCCATTTTACAATTCAAACCTAGTATGTTTGTATTTTACGCTTTCTTGCCAAAGCTATATTTTAACTCTAACATTTTTATGTTATTTTATTTTTATGAATCAAGCTTATTGTGCTTGCATTTCATATTTTAGACGCTAAGGTTATAATCTGTATTTTAAACCTTACGATTTAACATTTTGTACTCTTTATATTTTTCCAAATTGTACCATTACCTTTTATATACATTTTATATTCATTTCAAAAGTTGCTGCATAAAACACCAACTTTTTTTATAAGGGGGAAGCTGTTATATTAGAAATATACCATGATATATAATATCACCGAGACTGGCTTAACCTTCTCAGACATATCACATTACAAATTGCGTAACAGCTCTTCTCTAATAACCGCTCACGTTAGCTGAGCTTATCATTTCATTCTCAGTAATCTGTTATCATGCTGAATTGCAAATCCAATGTTCTTTGTTCTCCAGACATTATAAATATTACCCACTGTCATTGTAAACCTCAGTCTTATACTCACATTTGGTCAAATACATTCTAAATTTATTATTGTTTATTATTATACAAAGAGTCAAGCTTGACTCCAATAAGTGAATAAAGTTTTTAAAAAGCTATTTCAAGAATCCACTATCTAACATGTATATAGTAAAGACGCACCCACGCTCGCCCTTAATTTTATATCTTTAATAATAGTAAAAGTAAACCACGGAGGATACCTCTTGGATTTATTTGGTCTGAATTTCGATACACAAGCTTCAAAAATGTCATACAATATTTCAAAGAATCATTCGCAAATATCTTCAACATTGTTTCCATTATTAATAACAGAGCAGTCGACATTAAGAAACATGTCGTACAGCAAGGGAAAATTTGCTTTCCGAAAATTAAAGCAGCTTTGAACGTTCAACGGATATTTATTTTTGAGATTGATGGTTAAATTCATTTTAACTAGAATGGTGAAAGCTGGATGGTGCTTATCCTCAGATTTCCACGGTTCCACAGATCTTTCCACTGATCAAATTTTACTAAGAATCACTAGGTATTAAATATACGGCTATGCTCCGAAAGATTAAATATGTTCATTATTTGGCACTTAGATTTTAATTAATTAATTAATATATTTGTTTGTTTATTTATTTAATTAATTACAAAATCCAACAGGCAAAGCCCAATTACAGAATTAGGTACAGGAAATATAGTATCTACACAAATATATATATATATATATAAAAATAAGTAAAAAAGGTAAAAGTAGGGAGCAAAAAGAATAATTAATATACAATCAAATCCTAAGGAACTAACATAGATATAAATGCACATGACAATATAAATAAAAAATATATAAAATATGATAGACATGACAATATAAGCTATTTAGAAATGTTTTGAAATATATATACCATAATATAATAAATCACCGTCTTAGGAAGTTAAAAAATTTTTGATATCACTTGGTTTTTTAGGACCATTTTTATTTTTGCATCTAGAGTGTAGTGAATGCACTCAAATCAATCAAATGTACCAAAAAAAAATCGGCAGCTACTGGAAGCGACTGGAACCTCCCCACTCGGTGGATCTTTGAAGCCGAAAAGAGCATTAAATTGTGTGACAAAATGGCACTAAACTTAATCCGAACTCATCCAAAACCTTTTCAGATCTTCTGGGGCACCAAAAAAACCCTCAACTTAATGAATTTACAATCATCTATGCGAGTTATTACCTATATTATCGCTCGTTGAATAATATACTATTAGGATATTAACAACTTTAACATCACTTGAACGACTAAGAAAGTCTAGTTATCCTAAATACTACAGATTTGTAAAGCAACAATTTGAAAATTGGTAAAGTGATAATCTATAATAAATTCACCAACGAAGGTATAGAAAGCATATGATATTGTTATATCTACCTTTAAAGTTTGTGACAATCCACTAAAAGTTACAAATATGCCGAAGTTTTATTAACATGACATGACACCAACGTTATCGGATGACAAACGATGACAATGACAATCGTCAAAATTTGCCCATTGCAATCCGATCGCTCGCGGCTGTCTTTGTTAAATGAAACATTAGCATTTCAGTAATTTTACTAGTATCATGCGGAATGTGATCTATGCCATATTTGCTTTGTTTTTAATTTTTTTCACGGAAACCAAATCGAAAGGGTGGAAGTGTGATATATCGTTGAAATCAGAATTTTAACTGCTTTTCAATGGCTCCATTGCAAATTGAAAGTAATTATAAATTAAACAACTTGTTGCGTCAAAATGGCACTAAACGTAATCCGATCTCAACCAAAACCTTTTCAGATCTTCTGGGGCACTAAAGAAACGCACACGCAAATTATGATTCAAATCCGTTCAGTAGTTTCGGCGCTATCGTGCTAACACACATACACACACACGGACATTTTTCAAAAATCACTTTTTTGGGTTCCTAGGACCTCAAAACGTAAAGATTTGATGTTATCTCAATTTTCGTTTTTGTACCAATTTTAGTAACCTCTCACAATTTTATTGTGGAGAGGTTAATAAGGGAGAAATGTAAACGTGAGATTTTTCGAATTGGTTTAGTAGCTGCGACTAATAAAATTTCCGAAGTCGGTAATTTGTAATTATATGACTGCTTCAAATGGTAACATCTTTTAGACACCCAGTAATTGAATACTAATTTTCACGACAAATCCATTGATACATTCAAAGCGAAAATGTAATGTATACAAGGGATGAAAAAGTTGACTTGTTATTAATTTTGTATTGTCAGAAGACACTCTAGGGCCTCGCCCTGTAGAAGAATGGTACGGTCGCCGTGGAGTTAATACTAAATTCAAATTAAATAGATAAGCTGGTCCAAAATTGTCTCCCGATATTTCTGTGGCTGATAGTACATCCAAAAATAATGGTATAGTCTTTTATAAAAACTTATTTCCTAAAATGAGTAATAATGGTGATATACCCCTTAAAAGGGGGATAATGAATTTCAGTTTTTCTGGAATATCGTCCGACATGCTGGAAATTTTAAATTCATATTTTAAACTTAGTCATAGGCTATCCGGGTACTAGTTTACATGGTATCAGTCAAACCTTTTCTTCTGCTTAAGAGGCATTTTTAGGGAGTGACCATCAGTATTCTCCTCATAACTTTTTAATTTTATTCGTATTCCTAAAAATTATTATAAAAAACTAATTTTCACATCATTAAAAATAAAGAAGTCGTCCTCGAGTAATTTATGTTTAAAAAACAACGTGCATTTACATTTTATTAATAAATTCTTATACATAAATAATTATGTAAAAAGTAGAAAAATAACAACCACTCCATCATACATACGTATATACATTTATATAGACTGTGAAACCTAGACCTCGTCGTAGTGCGGTCGGGTGCAGAAGATGAACTGTCATGATGAACTTCCTGAAGGTGCACTATTCCCTAAAATTTCGTTTTTAAAAACTTTTCATATTAGTATCTAAATCAGATGTACGAGAAATTAGCATAATATCTACATTTGGTAACAATAAAAAAGTCTTGCGTGACACCTTTAGAAATGCGTGACAAATTCTAATGTATGAATTACCCTCAAATCCTTGTGATACATTAACGCTAACTGCTTTTTTGTTTAAACATTTAGTTACTTTTTGATATACATAAGGTTCGCCTAAAAAATTAATAATATTAAGTTTCCTTGTAAGAATTATGAAATAAGCACATTTTAATTTTTGACCGGAAATTTAATATAATCACAGTGTGATTTTAGTAACTACCTTGGTACCATTTACTCATTATATTTTTGTCAGTGAAGTTTACTAAGAAAATTTAGGCATATTGATCTCATTGAACATTAATAGTTCTTAGTACACTTATAATTTGCATTTGAGTCAACGTCAATAGCCGCGTGCCTTTTCCACATATCTTACAAATATGTATGAAAGTCTGATGATCTCCATGGAAGTGGTAGAGATGCAGAGATGCAATTCAACCGTTTTATAGTTTATCTACAACAATGCGTGCACGTTATGAATCCAAAATAGTAAATTTTCAATAATGAAATTGATGAATGGCTTATTTTGTCCTCAACATACACTGATCTTATTAAAATGGAGGTCAAATATTCCATCGAAAGCTATGCTCTGAGCTTGGATTTGTCTCATTAGAATCACATTTCTTGAATTTGAAAATCACTGCTAGAAGTCGTCAAATAATTTGTAGTGGCGCATAATGTCAGTAAGTGTATCTGCAATAACTCTCTAGAAGATATTGGCACTGAAAAAAACATTATTATTATTCACAATGCCTTAGCAATTTTTTTGCGAGCCAAAAATTATTCTAGTCATTGTGATTTTAGTTATGTCTAATGATTTAGGTACTTACCATATTTTTTTTTTAATTTTTTTATATTTCGAATCTTTTAATAGCTACAATAAAATTAATTTTGTGTTTACAAGTTAGTAAAAGAAAAATTTTTCTCGAATTTTTTATGAACTGTTTAACTTCCACTTAGTGGAACAGATACATTATAGTAGAGGAAATGAATGCATTTATGTCTTAATCGTTACTACTTCAATGTAAACACTTGAAACCTTTTGGATTATGTGAAATTTCGGCAACATATGAAAGTATACCTTTAAAAATTAGTGCACTCACCCCGGAGGGGTTGGAGCCCCCATTTTACACTCCCAATTCAATAACTCGCAAAGCTTTCAACGAAATCGGCTAAAATTCATATCTTGGAGGTTTTTGGGGTCGCTGATTACGAATCCAAAGTGAAAATTGGAAAATTCAAAATGGCGGATCTAGAATGTCAGACTTTAAGAATCAATTCCTGATTTACGCCGTTTCGATTGATTTTACTGCAAACTATGTAGAGTAAAAAACTTAGAGCCATTTTGCATAAGAATACATCATTTTTGTTACCACATTATTTAACCCTTTCGCTTTTCCCAAGTGGAAAAACCTCCCAAAAAATACGATTTTTTCTAAATTTTTACTATAATCTGATGGGGGAAAATCTTTAATTATATAAATATAAATAAATAAATAATACCACAGGTAATGACGACCCCCTTTATCCCGGAAGGCTCTAGAAGAGCCTTGTGTGGGAGGGGGCTACACATTTAGAGACAAGGGACACACACCCAATATCCGTGTATAGTGAAAAAATCCCTCTCACAGTATTTTCCACTGCCACGGCCGGGGATCGAACCCGGAACTTTTGGGTGAGAGGCAAGTGCGCTCACCTCTCGACCACCAGTCATATGAATCCTTAAAACGAATAAAGCTCGGAATAAAGTGATTCAAGACGATAAAACGAAAGGGTTAATTGATGGTGGTTTCAAAATTTAAATTCTGATACAAAATGGCATTCTAATCATTTCTTTTCCTTTTTTGTATGTGGTAAAAATCAATACTAATGGAGATATTCACGTTTTGAAAATGTGTATAAATGAGAGGTGTATAAATGCAGGTGAGAAATTTCTTGTCATGCACCGCTTCCTGGAAGCAATACAAGAGAATGCTTTTTAAATAGCACTTAAAATCTCTTCTTGGAACGCCAATGGTATAGGTAACAAAATTCCATTTCTTATCAATTATTTGTTGAGGCATAAAATTGACATTATGTTTCTAAACGAGACGAAACTCACCAGACGAGACAAATTGCAAATCCGAGGGCACGCAGTACATCGGAAAGATAGGGCCGACAATAACAGGGACGGCGGGGTAGCCGTGTTCATAAAGTCAGATATTGCACACACGCATCATTCTGTACGGAACACATCTGTGGAGAATATGTGTGTGACGCTGGAGGGCGGCATGAGAATCATCGCCGCGTACAATAGACCAGCGAACGGCTTCACGGCGGGTTGTCTGGAGCATTTGATGAACACGAGCCCGCGCTGTCTGCTCATAGGCGACTTTAAAGCTAGGCATCGCAACTGGAACTGCCATCGCAACAATGCGAACGGCAACACTCTGTTTGTCTAACCATGTTAAACATAATTTTACTTTTTTTCTAGGATTTCATGGAACCTACATATTGTTTTATTTTGTTTCAATTACCGTGGCCGACATTCATGTTATTATAAACAAGCATCAGCATTAACCAAGCAAGGTCGGGTCGAGGTGTTGAAATGTGCAGAACTGCATATTTTTATAAACAACGTATGAATGAATGTTAGTATTAGTCAAGGTTTTGTTATTTATTTACTACCTACATTTTTACTATATAAAGATTATATTTTTTCGTAATAAAACAGTTACAATTCCACATTGTCTCTCACTACAACTATAATACCTAAGCCATAATTCGGATGTGAGGCTGCATCGACCCCTACAACAAACAACCAACTTAATCAGCTGATCCACATCACGCTGATTGAAACAGCAGCTTCCATAGTCTGCTGTACACATAATCTAATTCGACGAGTTTGTTCACTGTTCGACTATGTGAATAGTCAAAATGTCATCTTGCAGTATCCGGACGATACCACGCATTTTCCGGACAACGATACAACACCTTCAACCTTTGACATAGTGGTCAACAAGGGCGTGAGGAACTCCACGGCCTCCGTGGCCCTGGAGGAACTCACGTCCGATCACAACCCTATTTTTCTCGAGTTGAACGGTATGCCAAGGGAAGACATTACACGAAAAGTCACATTATATAGAGGTGCCAACTGGCACCTCTATAAAGCACATATTAACACAAACATAATACTAAACAACACGATCGGCACGCCCACCGAGCTAGAAAATGCGGTGGAGGAATTCACGAGAGTGCTGCAGGATGCCAAGCAGACCGTTGCCACTACCATTACTGTGAATCAAAACAGAGACCGACTCGACGAAGCGGTCATACGAAATATTAGGGGAAAAAATAGACTGAGACGGCTTTGGCAGCGAAATCGCGATGTCAACGCCAAGTTTGAGATGATCAGGCTGCAAGGGCAGATCAGAACCTCCATAAGTACTGCAAGGAACCAGAAATGGGGGGACAAACTGGCAGCGCTAAATCCTCAGGACAACTCGCTGTGGAAGCTGACGAGGGCCTTGAAGAATACGCGGGAGGCTATACCCGCATTGACGCGCGCGAACGGACAGACGCCGATGACAGACGCTCAAAAGGTGAGCGACTTAGCTACACATTTCGAGAACATCCACAATAACGATATACCGAACAGCTTAGAACACGATCGCATCGAAAACGACATTAACGATATCATTGGTCTATCATGAAGGTCATGACCAAGCCTTCGGGAGTAACACAAATTGTCAAAGACTTACCAAACAATAAAGCCCCTGGAAAAGACGGCGTCGAGTACAAGCTGCTCAAATATCTTCCGAGGAAAGGTATTGTGCAGTTGACGTACATCGTTAACGCGATACTGCGGCTACAACACTGGCCTAGCCAATGGAAGTGCGCCGTGGTCATTCCCATCCTCAAGCCAAACAAGAGCGCGAAGTTCGTCGGCAGCTACGGGCCCATCTCGTTACTGTCGGCAATCTCCAAGTTGGTGGAGAAGCTCGTCCTGACCAGACTAGATGCTGTTTAGGAGGAGCTCCACATCGACGATGAGTTCCAGTTTGGCTTCAGAAGGGGCAGGAGTACGGTCCAACAGGTCGTTAGGATAGTTAATGACCTCAAAGTACAATACAACCTCGGGAAGAACACCACCATGGTGCTCCTCGATATTGAGAAGGCGTTCGACACCGTCTGGATCTCGGGGTTACTCTACAAACTACACCACTACAACTTTCCTACCTACTTCATTAAGCTCATTCACTCGTTCTTAATGGGCAGATCCCTGCAGGTTCGAGTGAATAACAAACTGTCAAAACGGCGGGACATTCGAGCGGGAGTCCTGCAAGGATCGTGCCTGTCACCAAAGTTGTACAACTTGTACGTTTCTGACTTCCCAGAGTTCCCGAATACAAAGCTGGCCAAGTACGTCGATGACATAGCCATATGTATGCGCATTCACATAACGCACAAGCAGCAAATATGGTGCTGAAGGCGCACATGGCTCATGCCATGGCTTATTACGACCAGTGGAAGATTCGGGTGAACGCTGAAAAGTCCGAGGCGATAGTCTTCACGCGTCGCTTCATCGAAAATAAGATCATAACACCCATTTCGATCAGGGGAAACAAAATTCCAACCAAGAAATGCGTGAAGTACTTGGGGGTAAGACTCGACCAAAGACTAACGTTTAATACCCACATTAATGAGAAAATACAGACGGTCTACTCCCTGTCCAGAAGTCTGTATCCGCTAATGGTCAGGGGTAGCAGACTTAACAGAGAAAATAAAAAGTTATTATACACAATGGTGGTCACTGGTCAGGCCGTCCATCACATACGCGGCGCCGGTGTGGTGCAGCATACCGGCCACGACAATGAAAAAACTAAAAGTGTTTGAACACAAATTTATGCACCTCATATCAGAGACCTATACGCACGTTGCAACGACATAACCCCGATAGCGGATTATATCCAGCAGGTTTCTCAAAACTTCTACTCTTTTAATCTGGGCAATAGTCCGCTAACAAGACACATAACACAAATTAGAGAGCATAATGCCCCATTTCGAATTAAACACCCTTTACCGTGCCAGACGTTACCGATTTCTCCGCAACCCCTGTAGCCAAACTTCACCAACTATACCTTCCGCTTACACTATCCACCTTTACTGATATTTCATACCTTTCGTATCTTTAAATCGTTCCTATCCCCCCTTCGTCCCTTCTGTTTGTATTCTTTTTGTCGCGTTTGTTTTTTCTTGGTTCTTTTTGTACTTTTTTGTTTCTAAATTCGTTTTCTTATCATCAATTTTTCACAAAATCAAAACCTTGTGATATCGACAATTTTTAAAGTTAAAGTTTAGGCCAGCCTTGCGCAACCCTGCGTTCATAGATCTCGCAGAAGGCTCCTCGTTTGGATTGAGGCGCCTGCATCAGCTGCAAAATTTTAAAAAGTGTTTGTGCCCCAGCTTATAAAGTGTATTTTTAGTTGTGTTAAGTCTTTTTGTAATTAGACATGTAATTTTATTACCTTCTTTTATCTGTTTTTGCAGAAGGTGTTTAGGTTAAGTTTTATCAATTTTTGTTTAGCCGAACCAGGCCTATTCCGCCCGAACCTGCAATCCGCTACCGCGATTAACGCGATGGTTGCACGGTCGGTCCCGGGATGGGTTCTGGCGAGGTACTGTTGTACTTTTAATTTATAATAAAGCCTTGTTGATTGATTGATTGACGTTTTGAAAATGTAATTTTTTGACTACCATTATTACCTATTAGGGCAGAATGAAAGAGTTAAGGTCTAATATTTTTAAAACTATGTATTCTAAACATTTTTTAAATCATCATATTCTTCTTAAAAAGTAATAGAAACGACCAAGACCAAAAATATAATAAAATGTTGAAAACTCCCTGACATGTTCAACGACAATACAAAAATATTCTTTCCTATTATTTGGGTTTTCTACCACATGTATTATTGTCCTCTTCAAAAACAATTCACCGAATCTACAAAATAATAGAATTATCGGAAAAAAGCCTCTGCGCCCGTGGCGTTTACGCCAAAGGAATAGTCAGAGGTTATATTTTGCAAATAATATCGAAATAAACACAGAAATAATGTATTTTGCTGACGTTTCGGAAAGTAATCTCTTTCCGTTTTCAAAGCTTTTTTTGGAAGAACTCTTATTTTGCTGTGTATGTCAAATACAAAAATTACATATAAATTTTACGGACCTAAAAATGATGGGAACCCTTTTGGTAGCAAAAAAAACATTTGTTCAAAAGGAAATTTTGCGCTTTTCCGCCATTTAAACACGATTTAAACTATTTTTTAAGGGTGTATTACTGATAATTTGATAAAAATAGACACATTAGTAATATTTCCATATTTCTCCCCCATCAGTTTGTAGTAAAAAATTTAGGAAAAATCGTATGTTTTGGGAGGTCACTCTATGTTCACCCCCAGTATAGGGTTGAGACGATTAAGGTTAATTTTTTTTGGTTATTTCAACTTTATTAGTCCAGTACTATCAAACTAGAATAAAAAAAATAAATTTTTTTATCGCAATTTTTGCAAAGGAAAGGGTCAGAGGTTAAATAATGTGATTACAAAAAAGTGTATTCTTACGCAAAATGGTATTCTAAACACTTTTTTAATTTACAAATTCCGCTATTTTAGGTCCGTTATTTTGAATTTTCCAATTTTCACTTCGGATTTGTAATCAGCGACCCCAAACATCGTTATGAAATGAATTTTAGCCGATTTCGTTGAAAATTTTGCGAGTTATTAAATCGGGGGTGTAAAATGAGGGCTGCAGCCCCCCGGAGTGAGTGCATTAATTTTCAAAGGTATACATTTCATATGTTTCCGAAACTTAACATAATGTAAAAGGTGTGGCAAGTATTTGCATTGAAGTAGTAACGATTAAGAACTTACACCCTTTTTTGCATTCATTTCCTCTACTATTATTTTATTTAATGATGTTTTAATATTGGATGGTGGTGTTGGATTGAAGATTCCTTGGGGCAGACCAACATTTGAAATAACATTTAGGAGTTGCAAACATTAATGAAGAAAGGATATTTGAAAGTGTTTTGTAATTTAAATATTAATAAACTTAAGAAGACTTAGGGGAATACGATTATTATGTTTGATTAATTTTTTCGTAATTGTAAGTATAAATTTTTAGTTTTACGTAATCGTGAACTTGCTCATCAAGTTTTGTAAGAGCAAAATCGATAAAATTCCGAAAATCTTATATTCTGTTTTCTGCACGGGTTCCTATTGTGAAAAAAAACTGTAGGGTATTACATTTAAGAGGCATCAACAACGTTGAAGTATCCACCATTATGTTAGTAAAAGTGGTTTTGTAAAATATTGTTGGTACCTGTTTATGAAAATTTACTTTTTAATCGATTTCGAGTAAAATAGAGTTATTTCGCAAAATAAGATAATGCTCCTGTTGTAGAACCCTATGGAAATCGACCCATTCAAATATCATGAAAACATTCCTTAGGCCTTAGGGTATAAAATTATCTAGCGGTTAATGCCAGCCAAAAGTTATGTTAATTGATGGGATATTGAAACGTTTTTTTGAATTTTTTGAATTAGTTTTCAAAAATTTTGAAAAAGGTGTTAATTCATTATGTCAGAGAACATTTGGAATGTTCCTTGGTATAACAGTTGTACTATTAAGAATAATTATAGTCTTTTAATTTTAATTCAAAATGCCAGTTAATTATCGTAAATAATTATGGATTGTAACTGAAAAATAATTTATTTGTTATGATTTGCAAGTTATAAAAAATATATGACAGAATATAGTAGTGTCAAATATAAATTTAAATGAAAAACACTTGTACTTTCGGCCCATTTTCATCAACATATTTTTACATTATAAATGCATCTTCGACCATTCGGCGAACTCTGTGTCATGATCCTCCAATTCATTATCTGATTCACCAAGTACGCCAGTCATTAAAGTAAAAAAGATATGAAAAATTGCAAAAGTTTTCAAATTTTGAGATAACATTGGAGAATGTAAAGGAATAACAAATCCAGTTTTGCACCCTTTTCCGCCCTCCGGAACATTAATAAATTTAAAAACGTAATTTTGTAATAACTTTTTGAAAAAAATTGTGAAGTTTATGCAAACCTTGGAGAACATGTTTATAATAATTAGATATCTTCTATCAAGTTTGCACCTTGCTACGATGACCGGAACATTGCAAATAGTTGTTATTTAGTTTAATATATTTTGTCGAAATAAAAATGCGAAAGTTATACAAATGATTGTTTATACGGTAGAATAGGGTCACATACCCGCTTGTAGTTTTGCATAACTTTTTTTACCCGGGAAGATTTTTTTCATAATATTTTATCTGGCACGGCCCTGGCAAATCAAAATATCGTAAAAAAAATCTTCCGGGGTGTAAAAAAAGTTATGCAAAACTACAAGCGGGTATGTGACCCTATTCTGCAATATAAACAATCATTTGCATAATTTTCGCAATTTTTTTTCGACAAAATATATCAAAGTAAATTTGCAATGTTCCGATCATCGTATCAGGGTACAGACTTGATAGAAGATGTCTTCTAATAATTATTAAATGTTCTCCAAAGTTTGCATAAACTTCGGAATTTTTTTCAAAAAGTTATTACAAATTTACGATTTTTAATTTGACGATGTTCCGGGGGGCGGAAAATGGTGCAAAACCGAATTTGTTATTTTTTCTCTAATGTCTCAAAATTTAAAAACGTTTGCAATTTTTGTCGAACTTTCCATTATCGAAGTCCGTGGTGACTGGCCTAAAGGGATTCTTCATCACTGTCCATTTGCAAGAGAACAGCTATTATATTATAATTGTACAAATAATGCGTTACTTTGGAACCCTAATTTTAATAAATACCCTAGTTTTGATTTTTTTAGTAATTATTTTCGGGTAAGAACTTTATCAACTTGCCAAATAAGTTTCAGCGTAAATAAACTTTCTAAAGTTAAAGTTATATTTGAATATTTATTAAAATAAGATTGGATGAAAAAAATTTCAAACGCAAAATCCAATAACATAAAGCATATAGACAAGTGAGAGGTTTTTTGCGTTAGTATGACGTATGTCCAGCTCTATATTTAATAGGAGCGATTTAACGGACCGACGCGTCCTGCCGATTGAAAATCCGCAGCAATCATTTCAATATCGCGCAAACTGGCTCGCATCATTGACATTTGCGCCTCAACACCCAAATCCGCCAGATCTATACTGCTGATTCATATTTAATCCAATCGCTTGTTTTCAGATGCGACAGATAAATTGCCTATTTATCTTCGGACCTACAAATTGAGTTTTCTACCAGTTTAAAACACCCCAAAAATGACCTTTCATAAGTTTAAACCAACATAATAAATATTTGTTAAGATTAACAATAATTTTATTTGATTCTAGTAATATGATTTTGCCCTCATTATTTCTTTTAATTAATTCTGATCAATTATTTACTTCTTTATCCCTGTTCGTATTTTATGGTTCTTGTTCTTTGTTTTTAATTGCTTGCATTTACGCGTTGGCAATCGAGAAAAAGTATTAGAATATATAACAACGTTGACGACATCTTACTTACAATATAGTAAAGCACAGGACTATATCATCGTTATTTAATTCTAATTTAATGATTTACAGTCGTTCTGTTCTATATTATATGTTCCATTTTAGTTGTCGACATTAATAAACATGCATACTACCAAACAACCATTCATTTATTACTGTGAGATTTTTGCATCAAATTTGTTAGTTTGACCTATGCATTTGTTAGTTTGCACGTTCCCATAAAACTCTTACGAATGAATAAATTTGGTACGGTTTTGATATATTGGTAAATTCCCTGTAGGCAGTTATAGAATACATTTCACTGGAAAATTCGTTCCCTATCTTGGATTCAGCATAATGAATTTTCTTAGAAGTCGTCCGATCAACTTGAAATTAAAAATATAATAATACTTTTGACAGTAGAATACGGTTCTTAGCGATATTATTAATTTCTGCCATATTGAAACTGCTTGCCACTACGTTCTAATGGACTAATAATACCTTTGTGAAAACTATTCTTACATTACACCGTGGTAGAATTATCCAAATTAACTCAAACTTTGCCGAAAGAATGATATGATTTTATATTAAACAATACATTTTTCAAATAACCAAAGTTAACACAAACAACATAAAAATCGTACAGTACCCTTGTTTAGTGTAATTTAGACTCTCGAATTAAAACGATCGCATACATCTTCGTTATGGAACTCTTATATTTACACAGAAATCTACAGTGTTTTTTGCAGTATATACTGTTTCACAAAACATTTTCTCTTCTAATGGAAGTGCAAAATCTGTTGTTGATACGGTAACCATTTTTTCCGCAAAACACTTTTTATAATGAAAATAAAAATGTAGTAAATTAAGTGCTACGATAGACCAAAAATACATATAAAAAAGGAATTTAATTCATTGCCACCCATCAAGGTCCACAATGTGCGTTTCCAAAGCGATTGAAAATAATGTCCTAAAACTTGCGACATATTACTCCTTCAATTAGAAAACGCAAACAAAAGTCTGATTGCAATAAGCCCCCAGCAGACAGATTGATCCTATAGAAAGGACCACAGTCGTGTATCACCACCACCAACCGCAGACTAGTTTCAAGCTTGTTAGCTCTCATCAGTACGGCATAGGTGAATACTCGACAACCCTACACCGTTATCCAGTCTGTCAAATTAAAAGCGATAACGTTCGCAACTTGTGAATGGCTCCATCTGGTGGCGACTTATTGCAATCTGAGTCAGCGACGTACTCGGATCAAATTATATGTAACAAAATATAAAGCCAAAGCAAAGTGGTTTAATTATTATGAAAATAAAAATGTAGTAAATTAAATAAATACTACGATAGACCAAAAATACCACTAATTCCTTTAAAATAAACTTAATTCATTGCCACCCATCAAGGTGCACAATGTGCGTTTCCAAAGCGATTGAAAATAATGTCCAAAGGAGCCGCTCTGGAGGGGGGCCGGTATGGTTCCTTGAGGTGGGTCTGTTTGAAAATAGCAGCCCAATAAGGCGAAGCGGCATATTTAATGGTCTACGCCATAAATGTACGTAGTAAAAGAGATATCTTCTCTACGCAGTCACAGAACAGGGAATTTCTAGAAGCAGCACTCCCCGCATTGCCTTTGATGTTTGTCTGTGACTTTTGCCATTTTTTAGAGGTACTTTTGGCGGCAAATTTAAATAGCATATTCAAATGTATTCAAGGTAAATACAATTCGCTATTCGAACAATTTTATTTGAATAATAGTAAATAAAAAGTAAATAGTCTTCTATTACCAAGCGGCTAGTTATCGACCAAGAGCTACTGAAGTTCTCAAAGGGTGTCTGAGAACCTCCTTCAACTGGTATAGCCTGTAATCCGGTTTAAGAAAACAACCTGTGGCGAGATTTTTCTCAGCCTTGTTAGGTGGAACGGTGAGAAACCACACTTTGACACTGGAGATTTGGTAGCGGGTGCGATACAGTTAGTTCATTAGGCGCCAGTTCCAGTTTTAAATGTTAGAACAACACTACCCACAAACCAGTTACGCGGGGCTAAGCAGCTCAATTGGAGAAACGGCAGTATCCAGTGGGTCGATAACGGAAATTAGGCTTCACACACGCCACCGTAAAACTCGCAATTCGGATAATAACAAAAAAATTATTAAGGTAAATACTTACTATATACAAAGGTGTTCAGAAGTAATATTACAAATCAATAAAATTATCCAAAGCCTAAAAATAAAATCTAATATAAAAGGAATATTCAATCAGAATATTACAAAGGAATATTAAATCGAAATATTAGATTGGAATATTACAAAGGAATATTACATCGGAATATCAAGTCGAAAGTCGAAATATTTACCAAGTTGGTTTAGTCTTATCGTATCGGTAGATCTTCTTCGGTCGAGTGTTGGAGATTACACTGAATTTTTATCGGCCGTGCCCCGAATTTAGGCCCTCTGATAAATTAGCCGCACAAGAAACTGTTTTCGAGGTAAGACGGTTTAAACGTGTTATTGAGGATTCGTTTCTAATCTCCCTGCTGTTTGAAAAAAACCCAACACTCTTCTTCTTTGTGTACTCACACCTCATAATATGTTCACTGTTTGATGTTGTTACTGAACTGAAATTGAAAGAAAAGTTAGATTATTATAGTTATTAATCCGATTAGAAGTTCTCATGAAAAATCTTATATCCGTTTCATTCTCCATCAACAGTTCAGCTCAAAAATTATTTGTTATGTGCAGAGCTATTGATACTCTTATTTTATTAAATCATCATTTCGAAAAAATTAAATGTAACAAACTTACGTCACATTAGGAAGGAAAAAGAAGTACATTTTAATTCATTCTAATTATCAGTGACTCGCAGCACTTCTGAAGTTTAATTTGCCACACACACATGTGACATTTCATGGGACTACCCGATGGGATATATGAGGGTAAAATTCCTCTGATACCAGCAATCTTGAAAATTTCACACTTCTACTTTTTAACCAATAAGATACCTTAATTTTGACTAGTTACCATGGCATTAAAAAAATTTCCAGAAATTTTTTCGAGGCGCCACGATATTTAAGTGAAAATTTTGTAAACATATGATCTACAACCATTAATTAATGTAGATGTACCAGTGGATAATGCAAAATTTCTGAATTAACATTATTATTTATTATTCGCTATAAAGTTTCATTAAACAGAAAACACAAATTTGTTAAATTATTATGCATTAACAATTTATAATTCAAAAAACGTAGGATGTACAAACATAGTAAGATTTAAATGTTGCTTGAATTCTAACCCATCCTCTCTTCTTAATGGTGAATAGGAAGGTGACGAATTAATTAGATGTCTGTGTTTTAAGACATATATGTAATATTTTGAAACAATTTTGTTCAAATCTCTTTTACGCAAAAGGCCATATTTACTTGACATCTGCAGCAGACTTTCTTGGATTTTCGTAAACAAACCATTCGACTCTAACGCTTCCTGGTCGCAATCTTCCATTAAATTCGTTAAATATATTAATCTTGGATGACATATTTGCGCTTGACTCAACTCTTTGCAGTATTTACATAAATTGTACTTTTCAAAACATTCCATTTTTCTCAAATTGTTTAACGCAAATACTTACAAGAAATGTTTTACATAAAAAATATCTTTGTTTGCTGGTTTACTATACAGTAACTTAATGTAATTTACCAATATAAACCTCATCTGTCAAAAGCATGGCCGCCTATATCACGGCCACCTACTGCAACAAACCATGTTAATATTATATTTTTTAAATTAGAAGTGTTATGGATTACTTAAACAAAAAATACATTTCTACCACCTTTAGTAACCTAAAATTATGAAAGGGCGATAGACTGAACGAATACCCATCTGAGTTTTAGCATTTGGTGTAACTAAAGTTGGTAATTTTTTTTTTATTTAACGAAATATGGTGGATATACCTATATGATTTTTTTAGAATTTATTTCATGTTGAACTAATATCTTCATTGGCAAATCTCTAATGATATCGACTAATAAGCAAAATAATAACGAAATAAATTTAATTATTATAGGTTTTATTAATATTAAAAACACAATTATTATAAATGTTTGTGGGCTGGCTTGAATTGGTGGGTTGAATCTGGGTACTTTCTGTTTTATTTTGCATTGTGCTCTGATCATGATTAAACTTGCTAGTACTTGATAAAATTCTCCTCATGGATTCAATCATCTGATGATGATGTTCAACGTCCAATTGTAAGTAAGATTTGATTGACTGGCTGTTACTGTGTCCAGTAATTTTAATGAGCTGTTGTTCCTTGGCCAATTTCGAAACAGCTGTTGCTCTTGCAGAATGATTAGTTATTTTTACTTTTTTAGTGTCAATTCCTATATCAGAGGCTGCTGATTTAAACCATGAAGATACAATGTTCTTACCAACTGGGCTATTCTTGTACTATCTTTTCGAATTGGGTTGACTTCAGTATGGGTTTGGTGTTAAGAATAATCTGTCGGTCTAAATAAGATTTCCCCTTTTTTCCATCAACTTCTTAAACAAACGAACCGGACACATTTGTGGATTGTCGAAATTTGTAATCAACCATTTACCATCCGACAATTTTTTAGAACCACCTTGTGTGGTTTTGGTGAATATTAGATTATATTTTATCCGACCTTTTGGGTTTCCGAAATTATCAGTTTCTTCTTTGAAGTATTGGATACACGCAGAGTATCCTTCCCCTCCTCTCCATGCCAGCTCCTGTGAAACTATGTGAAAAAATTTACGCTGCAATTCATCTGGAGTATTTTCATCCCACATTTCAATAATTTTTTTTTATTCGTCACTGGTTAAGGCTGAAGCACTCACTTTTCTTTTTAATGGGTCTCTCTGTAAATTTTTGCGCTTAGCATCGCGTGCAGCTCTAGCGGTCGCAAATTCCACATCAGAAAACGGATTAAATTTTATTTTATATTTTTCGTAATAAATTTCTTGTAACTGCTTAGCAGTAGAGTTCCACATCACTTTGACCACACTTTCCTTATAATCTTCAAAATTTTTCTTTTTCATTTTAAATGCGTAGTCCTCCAATATAGTAGCCACCTGTACTACACTCATACACTCATGAATATTATACAACTTTTCGTCACAAAATTCAACAAACTGTTTCCATACACTTGATTTTGATTTTCGAGTGTTATCTGGTGTTATATTTTGAATTTCTTGTCTAATTACTTGTTTATTTTCTTTACCAAATCGCGACATTTCGCTATACACTTATTAAACTCAACGTACAGACCTTTTAAACTAGTAATTATTAAGCTTTGTGACAGAACCGGTTAAACAAAAATGACAAATCAACATATTATGTCAAAAACAACAATACCCTGGCCAACTTGATAAGCAGTGAAATTAATTTAAAATGTCAGGTTGGATTAATAATTTTTTTCCAAATTATGGTGTTAAGTGGTGTGAAATTTGCTTACCGAATACCACGCAAGCTTAAATTATTCCTGGAAATTTTCTTTCGGGCACGAATATTTTAAGGAAATTATCGCTCGTTGCTTCGCGACTCGGGATAATTTTCAAAATATTCGTGCCCTCAAGAAAATTTCCGGAAATAATTTAAGTTCTTGTGATATTATAAGTGAAAATCTCATTGAATCCAGGTATAAGAATAATTAACCAAGAATAATTCAATTAAAAACGTAAAGAATAAACTGAAAATAAAAATTATCTATTGAAAAATAAACAGCCTACTGAAAGAAGCATTTTTGGAAAAAGTTTATGCGCATGGGATTTCATGATCAGTTTTACTAAATTATACGAAGAACTCCTTTAAAATTGAGGAACATTTATGTAGAGCATTCGTGTGGATCCATTACCTTTGATAGGTTTGCAATAGAAGTACTAAATACTTGGATATTTATTTATGCTGTAAATCAAGCAAGCAAAGTAAGATTTAAATCTTACATAATAATAGTTTTGGTTTCTAATTATCGTTAAATAAAACTAGCGAACGGCAGACTAATGTATATTATTGTTAAATTTATAAAATCGTACTTATAGAAAACTGACAAATGTTTTTTTTTCTGTTTCAGGTAGGCGAGTAAGAATATTCGGTTGTAAGTTACAGCATTTCTTAATACAATTAGAAAGAATTTGAATTAGAAATTATTTATTTCTGTAACTTTTTACATAAGTGTAGATTGTAATTTTAATATTAAATTAAGACATTACATATAACATATGACATTTCAAATACCGACAGAAAATACTTTTAAAACTAATAACATATAAAAAGTGTATAAAAAAACGTCAAAATAAGAGAAATTAACTGTTAGCAAATTACATGATAAAATATACAATTTTCTATAGTTCTTTATACCAGAGGACAATTTTACTTCCACGTACAGTGGAAGAAGTGGATGGAGTGGTAGTAACGCAAAAAAAATTTTTTGTTGTTGAAATAGGTTTAATATGTCATGAAACGTCGAGATTTTAAACGTGAGCGAAAAAAAATTTCTGTCTGTCGGTCTGTAACTTCTTTGTGCGCACGTTTACTCTGGAACCGTTTACGATATTGACTTGTAATTTATTACACTTTTGTATTATAACGAGATCTGGAACTAGATTATGTTTTGATCTTCCGTTGAAGGGTTCGGGGCTAAAAAAAAGTCATGGTCTCAAAATTTTTTTTGGCATCAGCCACCCTCCCACTGTCACCCCCACACTATTATGAGAGGGAATAAAAAAAATAAAATGTGATTTAGTGTGTATGCAAGAATGAAACGCCTCAAAATTTTTTTTGACGTTAGCCATCCCCATTGTCACTCCCGCTCCATTATTAAAGGGAGTAAAACATTAAATTGGGATTTAGTGTGTATACGAGAACCAAGAGACTCTAAAATTTTTTCGACATTAGCCATTTTTTGTCCTATCTAGAGTCGCCCATTCTCCTTCTCCCATGGGAGAAGGACTACAGCCCGATTTCGGGTCCTGCCCTTCTCCAGCTTCCGTTTCCATGTTATCCGTCCAGAGCTGTGATTGTCCATCGCTCTACTTGCGCGATGTTGTGTGCGTCTGCTCTGATTGCGTCTTCCCATCTCTTTCTTTGTCTTCCTACTGGTCTTCTACCATAAATTTTATATTTATAATACCTTTTTTGGACCTCTACCATCTTCCTCTTTGCTACATAACCTACCCACTGCAGCCTATTTAATCTCGCATAGGTCTCCACAGATGTCTTTTCGAAGAGTTCATATAATACCAGATACCGCCGTCGTTCTCTGGCCTAAGTATTCGATTTAAGCTCAAATGCGTTAATTGCGTTTGCCGATTTCTGAGTGCGTATCTGCGTTTTACATCCATAGTATAGGATTGGTCGTATAAATGGTCTTGAATATTCGTAGTTTTGCTTTTCGGTGGATGTCCCGTAACCGAAATGTTGATGAGAGTAAGAGAGAGCCGTTTATAGTGCACCGATTTCATCAAAATTCAATAGCGTTCTTCCTAGGAATCCCAGGTCTTATTATCTTGAGCCGTCTTCGTGTAAAATGTATCACACACAGACTAACAGGGAGACTCACATGCGGCATGCCGGGGATTCACATATATTTGTCAAAAAAATTTGTCAAAATGTCAATTTTCACCATAATATGTTTTCTTAAAAAAAAAAAAAATGTTTTCTTAACCGCCTCTCAAGTTACCGAAGTAACCCCCTGGAAGATCTCAAGGATCTTGTGCTAGGCAAAGAGAGACGAGGCCCTACAGTTTAATGTGGACTCCGAACCACTCTTGGGGCAATTTTTTTTAATGAAAAATTGTTTCGCCTTGCGGGAATCGAACCCACTTCGCTAGGCAACTCAGTTTGCTAGCAATTTTACAATTTACAATTTAAAAATTAGCCAGTCGCTTTAACACACTGAGCTACCATTCCCCAATATAGCATTTTGATTTTTTCGCGACGTCGATACATCTATATAATATGAGAAAGTAAAAGGAACAAATCAAGCACACTGCCTTGTAGTACTCTTAGGTGTCCATAAAAGAAAATATTTTATTTTCAACTTTGGTAGTTCTTTTTCTACCCTTAATTTATTCTTGTTACTTTAACAATTTGAAGGAACTCTTTGTGTCATTACTCCAGTAGAATTAGCCAAAAAAGTTCGAAAATTTAACAAAATTCGTTTCAGGATGCCATATGGAGAAATCGATGTAATTGGGTGAGTAGCATGTACCATTGAAGTCGCCCCCATTTTTTCAACCTGGAACATTGTTTAAACAATGAAAAACAGCAAAAAAAAACGACAAAAATTGTTTTTTTTTATAACTTGGGAGCTATTGCCACTGGGAATTTCAATTTTTTGTTACTATTAAAGTACTCAAAGGCAATTAATTTGAGACCTGCTAAATTAAATTCGACCCATTATTTGTTTAAATAATTGAGAAAAACCGCGAAAATTTAAAAAAATTTCAAATATTTTTCATTTTGTCAAAAAAGCAGCTATTTGCTTGAAACTTTCAGAAATTGTACCATTTATTGGTCTCAACTTTCAAAAAAAATGTCTTCAAAAAATATTAATTATTTAACGAATTATTGCATTTATTTATTAAAATGGACCATAATGTAAAATAAAAAATGAGGTTCTTCCCGTCATCGTACAGGGCCCAGCAGGTGCTCGTTTTCTTTGTTTAAACGTCAATTTTCAATATCTATTAAGGTAAAATCCAATTTTTAATTTTTTGACCTCCAAAATGGCGATTGAAAAATGGTTGCTAATTTTGCAATGGTTTTTTGCGAATAACTTTGCGATAAACAAAGTTACGGACATGGCATATCGATATTCTTGTAGCTGCTAAAAAAAAAAAAAAATTTTTAAGAAAAGTTTTTCTAGGACCAATAGGAGCCGAGATAATTTTTTTTTTTTTTAATTCGTAAATTGTTTATTTATTAACATTACGGGTCGAAAATTTCACAACAACTAGTTCAATACTTGAACTTTGAAATGCAATTGAGTCGGATAGAAAAATTCAATTGTAAAGTCCTAATTATGATTTTTAAAGTACCTGTTACGCTGAGAGAGAAGGATCAGTCATCACTGCTGCGCTCTTTATATAAATAAACGCTCTTTATATAAATAAATGTTTTATTCATATAATTTAAATTATAACCAATTACAAAAGCACATTACAATATAATTATTAAATATCTTACATTATTTTTTTTTTATGACAAGGTTCCTCTGAAATACTCGCGTCGCTATTACAGGTATCTTGTATGTCGTTGTTGTTACAAGTTTCATTTTCAATTTCCGAGTCTATTTCAACATTAAGATCAAAACATAAATTTTCGTCGTCATTATCACGCTCATCATTCAAATCCTCGACCGTACAATTTTGGCTACTATTTTCGCAGTTTTCACAAAAACACAGTTTAGAGCATTTTAAACCTTTCTTGCGGCATCCACATTTATTATCGAAGCAATTGCCTCTACAAGAACATGTTATTTTTTGCAAAATATGCTCTGGGTACAGTGGATCAAGTGTATAGAGTGGCTCGATATCATTATTAATTATTTGCCAACCAAAATTCGTACCTTTCAATGTATTATTTCCCAACCACAACTGGATCTGGTGATAAACTCTTAGAGAGTGTTGGTTAGCTGCACCACTTGTGGGTGGTAAACTTTCTAGCTTAAAATTGTTTTTCAATGTGCAACGTTCATATTGGCTGAATCGTAACTCGTGCAAAGTACAATTTTTTTGAAGTCTTTGTTCTGCCTTGGTTCTATATAAACATTTAATTATTTCCTGACCGTTAGCATACAGTTCATAAACGTTAAGTGGTGTTTTATAAAAAGCCGTTGAGATACTTTTTAGATGCTTATGATCGATATGCAGTATTTTACCCTTTCCTTTGTTATAAAAACATGATGTCGTATCACAGCCAGTAAAAGCGTAAATAAAACCAATGCATTCTGCCAAATCTGGATACTTAAAGGTGCTAAAATTGTATCAATATTTTACCCAAAGTTTTGATCGTCCTTTGCAAATCGTTCTTTGGAAAAATAAGTTGTCATGGGGAGACGTGAGGGCTTGTCTTTGGACCATGATCACCAGTAAATCGGTATCATTACCGACCACAACGATATTTTTTTTGGTCTCAAATTTTACTTCATTAATGGCTGATTCAATAATTAGTGTATCTGCATCTTCTTCGGCTACTTTTGTGCGATAATTTCCAGTAGCATTTAATTGTTCACATATAAAATTAATTAATTGACCTTTGTTGTGGTCGTGTAAGAAAAAGTCGCTTTGGGATACAATAATTTTTGTGTGCAGGTCGATATTAAATTTGCGACCAATTACACAACTTTTGCGCCTCCTACGTTCAACAGATTTAGTACCACTACTCTCGTAGCCATCAAAAACAATGATGCTGTTGGCTGCATAATTAGCTTCTACATATTTAACATACTTGTCAACAACATCACTTACAATTTCATTGCGCTGCCATCTAACAACATTCATCAAAAAACCACCATCAACAACGTGCGAAACATTTGACTTGTCGGGCTCATCGACAGCTTTAAAATAATCAATAAAGGAAGCTTTATCTGTTTTCCGCATGCCTTTTTTATTAAAAAGGGAAAGAGGATAAGGAGCGAGTTCGTATTTCAAATACTCCTTCATGTCACTTTTATTTTCTAAGTTAACTGTAATTCTTTGAAATAGTAATAACGGATCTATACGAACTTCTTTTCCGTTACTCAATTTAAGTTTACCTAAAGCAGAGGCTAAGTTCAAGACTGTCCGAACGCTTAAAAGAAATGTCGCAGAATGCTTGACCAACTAAATTATTTTGCAGTTGTATCCCATTTTCTAAAGCTTTGTGGCAGTTAACTTTGTCAGATCCAATAACTCCTGAAAAAATTGACATTATTTTGTCGGTGGTGGGAAATGGATTATAGTCCTCGAAAAATGTTAAGAGTTTTTGAAAGGATGCAGCATCTCTAGATATTTTTGAATTTCTTAAATCGATATGTTGCTCACTCGTTGCGTACGAAACGTTACAGAAATTTTCAACGGCATTACAAATTTCAAGTACGTCTAAGGTACTTCCCAGCCATTTAGCCGTAACGTTTTCTGTTAATCCACGCTGAATTAGGCCACCTTTAACTTTTATCGCTTTCATCAAACCTTGCTCTATGGTCATGTCTGCCCAATTGCCGCAGTAAAATTTAAGGCTTCGACGAACTGCGAACATACCAAGATCAGCAAACTTGTTATAAGTGAAAGCATCAACTGAAGATTGCAACTCATTCATATCTTGGACAAATAGATGACAGCTTTTTGCATACAAATAATGTCCAGATGAATGAAAATAGGGTAACATTAGTTCAAGGCATCGCAAATACTTTTTCCAATTGCCACTCCGTTGAGCATCATAAAATTCTTTGGCTATGTTGACCATCTCAATATACTGCAGCCATAGTTGAGCTGTTGGACCATTTTGTTTTAACTCCTCAAACTGATTTAAAAATGTATTCCTCAGTTTGGAAAATTCTTCTTTTTCTAGCAGAACATTATATTTTTCACCATCAGCTGTTATTACGCTATGCATGAAACAGTTTTCTTCATCCGTAAAATCACAGGATTTTAAAATAGTTGCGACTGCAGCTGATTGGACTAAAATATGTCCTTGCATAGCTCTAACGAAAGCATGACCAGTTAAAGCTTTTTCCGCAGATCCTTCGGTAAATATAACAGAAAAAGCCTCCAAGAGCCCACTCCCTTCCATAATGTACCCAATGGCGCCGAGAAAGCTCATGAGAGTATGAAAACCACCCAGCATAACTTTTACTTTGCTTAGATTATAGGGATCATTTTCTGGATCAGTTGACGCTATTATTTCACGCGCTTTCCAATACAGCGGTTGGTCGAAGGTAACAAATACATCCTCTTGTCCGCGTTCAAAGCTTTGCTCGACAGCTTGTATCAAGACAGCATGTATGGTGAGTAGGTTAATAATAAGAAAGCGAAGTACCCCCCTCCATACCTCCATGTATACCCCCCACTCCTCCTCCCATCCCGAACGTGATTGGTCGATGGGAGGGGATAAGCTCCGCCCACCTTAGCGGATTGGTTGAGTGGAGGGGATAAACCACACCCCTTATAATATGATTGGTCGATTGGTGGGAGGTGAATTTCAACCCACTTATTGTGATTGGTCGAGATAAACCCCACCCATGTATTGTAATTGGTCGATGGGAGGGGATAAGCTCCGCCCACCTAAGCGGATTGGTTGAGTGGAGGGGATAAACCACACCCCTCTTAATATGATTGGTCGAGTGGTGGGAGGTGAATCTCAACCCACTTATTGTAATTGGTCGAGATAAACCCCACCCATGTATTGTAACTGATCGATTGGTGGGGAAGCTCCGCCTACACAATGTGATTGGTCGATGAGTGGGATGATCACCGCGCTTATTGGTCGAATGGTGGGATTCCATAATTTGGAAGATGAGCCGCTAGGTCACGGCCCCACTTGAGCGTAGGAAAAGTTTGAGGACCGTTGGAACTTTTTTATTTTTGGCAATTGGCCCACCCTCGAAGTATTTTTGGCAATTGGCCTACCCCTGAAATGTTTTTGGCAATCATAGAGTACGTGGGAAAATTTTGATGATCGTGGGAGCTTTTTTATTCTTGGCAATTGGCCCACCCTCGAAATATTTTTGGTAATTGGCCCACCCCCAAAATCTGTTTGGTAATCAGAGAGCACCGACAGAAATCTAAGTTGGCGGGAAATTCAAACCGACTGGAAATTCAAATTTAGGCGGGAAATTCTACTACTGCACGTACATCAGATTGTAATTTAGTGACACTACATTATTTTATAGTATTAAGGCTTGTATACTTATACTTATATACTTGCGCCACCAATCCTCAAATTTTTAATATATCATGACGTCATTTGATCACGTGACAATATTTTCCTATATAATTACTATTAAATGGGGGCCCTCGCGCTGTCAAAAATGCTCACGAAATATTTGACAATTGATCCACTTCGGAATATTTTGGCAATAACGATACCACTTATTGACCACTTGACAAACTTTTAATATATTTATTTTGTAATCATTAATCACCATTTGATCACGTGACAATATTTTTATATAACTATTAGAAATGAAAAAAAATAACTTCTGGAGATGCATGTCGAGTTTCGGATTAAGGTTACACGTTATGAACTGAAATAATTACTTTGTGACAAGCTTACCGCTTGTATAAATTAAAATGTATCCAAAAGGACCGACATTTATTAATGGCAACATTTCAAATTAAAAATTAAATCAAACATATTTCGTGATAATGTGTACTTATGAACCCAAAGGATAGCAGAACAAATTTGCCACATAACATGCTTTACTAGATTCCCCCTCCTCCTAGTGAATTACATAGGCCAATGAACTGCTGAATCTGCAAATTAAATAAACACCGGATGCATAAGTACAATGAACCGCGGATGTCGCATATCATGTTTCATAGGTCAATGAACTGCTGACTCTGCAATTAAATAAACACCGGATGCACAAGTACCATGAACTGCTGATGCTGCATATCATGTTACACAGGTCAATGAACTGCTGAGTCTGCAAATAAAATAAACACCGGATGTACAAGTACAATGAACCGCTGATGCTGCATATTGGTTACATAGGTCAATGTATTGCTGACCCTGCAAATAAAATAAATTGCTAACATTGCAAGTGTAGTCAGATATATGGATATGCTTAACTATTTTTTGTGTATTTGTAATAAATAATTCCTTCTGATCATAAAAAGCTATGACGTCACAGTTTTTTTATACCAAAAATTTTAAAGTTGTTTTGATTCGGACTACCCCGTGGCAGCACTGTATCTAATACCCTACCGATCGTAAAATGTTTCTCTTCGGTAGGCAATTTTTATACTTTGTTAGATTTATTATAATTAATGCATTAAAACTGAACCAGTAACCAGATGTGGGATATCATGCTGTAAAAGTCCACTGATTGAAATTTTTGTCATTGTCGTGCTGGTTAAGGGGGTATAATTAAGATTTTTAGTACATAAAGAGAAAAGAAGAAATATGTTTAAACCAGGAACTCTAGATTTTCAGTCTAACGCTCAATAGTTATTTCAACTAGATATAAACTAAACGAAAATAGTGTTTCAATTGATTTTATTTTAATTATCACAATTTCAATTAAACAGTACAATATATTAATGTGATAAATATGGTACAATATACTTGAGTCCAGCAGCAATTATTTCACTGCAGAACCTCTGAAAGCCACAATGCTCCTAAATAGGTTTTGCATGAGAATATCTAGGGAAGTGGGTTCGAGCCCCTGTTTCTGCGAAGTAATTTTCAAATATATATTATCCACAAGAAGT
The DNA here is from genome assembly GCA_963675555.1 of Leptura quadrifasciata. Classification (NCBI taxonomy): domain Eukaryota; kingdom Metazoa; phylum Arthropoda; class Insecta; order Coleoptera; family Cerambycidae; genus Leptura; species Leptura quadrifasciata. The sequence continues at coordinate 113,140,739 of OY776673.1, forward strand.
GGTTCGGATCCCACTATAAACTGTAGGGCCCTGTCTCCTTTACCCTAAACTTCTAGGCTTAACGGAGTTATTCAAGTGATCTGGAAGGCGGTTAAAACATTTCTTTCTAAACATTTATTAGACTTTCTGAATGATAATCATGTACTACCATAAGCACTACTTAGTTTTGGAATTTTACTTAAAATTTTCTATCAGTTTCAGTATATTCACATTTTACATTGAACGTAAATCATTAACTGCTTTTCAGATCTATATTTTTCATCAGAATCTTTAAGAAGTACTGAATAGTTTCTTTCTGAAGGTAACGGATACAAGTTTTAGAATAACAGATCTTACGTATTTTTGTTCACAACTTCTATGAATTCAAAATACATATTTTTTTATTTTTCCTGATAGATACTATAATAACATACCTTTATTACCAATGAATTCGTTCATAAACGAGGAAGATGGAAACATGATATGATTATCTTAAGTATAAGAGAAAAATAATGAACAACTTTTTAGCTAACAGGTGTTTAAATTTTTAAACGTTTACAGAATTTCTTGTATAATTCTTTGCTATATACTAAAATAATATACTCCTTTCATATGATGCTAAAATATAGAAACAACTAATCTATTGTCTTCATCCTCTTTGAAATCCTTGCTATAAATCAGAGCTTTAACCATATGTGATAAGATAAAATAAACTTTCTCATCCACAAAATTTCTTTAATCGTAAGAGAATAATATTCTTCCTATAATATTAGTTTATTCTCTGCTTTTGAATAAGTGTTTTTAAAAAAAAGACTTTCTGCATATATCTAATTCCTAAGACTTTCGAAGAAGCTGTTTTAAATAAAAAATCTAAATATCATCTAATCAACTAGCGGATTTAATTGCTTTACATAAATATATACAGGGCCCTTAAAAATAGCGTCAAGTGTTTTACAGAATATATAGTGATTTTGTTTCCTACTAGAGATATTTTCCAGAATATCTTTTTTTTACATTTCGTTCACAAAGAGCCGTTGATTCTGTTAATTTATTTAAAAAAAAAATTCTCACTTTACGTACTTGATACATACATACATACAAAAATTATCAATTTTAATTCCTAATCATTTTTAAGTTCTTAATACACGAGTTTGAGGAGTATATTTGGTGAGTTATTGATAACACGGGTAATTGAAATTAGTTTTTTATTAACAATGTTGGTTTAATAATTATTATTTATTCTACAATGTGTAACATAAAAGCATTGCCTGAGAAAAAAATGAATTGTAGGTTCTGTATTGATTGTTTTCATGAAGCACTGTAACATTTCCAAATCTTCCTGGTTCTTTAATTTTACTTAGTCCTCGAGTGATTACATTTGAAGTTTCTGGCAAAATAAAAAATTGCTTGATTTTATTTATTTCAACAAGTTTACAGTAATTTTATAAATTTCTGAAAAGTTTATATAGTAAATAATAGTTGTCTTTAATTATAATTTTTATTTAATACGTTAAAAAGGATGCAACTTTCTCGTGAACGATTTTTCTTATTCTCAACACCTGCTCTGGCGTCATTGAAAGAAGAATTCTGTAGATTTTGCCCCTTTTAACGCGCCGTATACCACTTCCATTAATTTATCCACGAAATTGTGATAATACAACCCTCTTCATGATAATCCACCATAGAAGACAGTCAATTTATTCAATAATTCCCATATCTCGTAAAGTATTTATATGTGTATCATATCTCAAACCCAGACTGATATTAATGCGAATCATGTCGACAATGATGTTTGGATCCGTGTTTTCATTCCAATCCAATATACGCCCATCAGAGAACGTTTTTTGATATTTACAGACCGAATTTACATCATACGGCGGTTTTTCATCATCGCCGTTTCTGTTTTCATTCCGTCTCAGTCCGTGCTCATCTTCTTCTTCTTCCTCTGGTGGCGGAAACAATTTTGATATAATGTTTCTATATTTCCAACTATAATCGAATCCTGTATCATTTACTTGTGGAAATAATTTTTCTTTCTCGAATGTCTTAGGCCGTTTCGAAGAAGAGGTGGATGCATGCTTTTTGGTGGCGTGCACACTCTGAACATGTCTTTTTAAGCTGTCTTTTCTATTAAATGTTTTATTACACATAGTACAATGAAAGGGGCGGTTTTTATGGATATTAGTATGGCGGCTGAGACCGCTAACTTTTTTATTCTTGGCAATTGGCCCACCCCCGAAATATGTTTGGCAATCAGAGAGCTCCGACAGGAAGTCTAAGCTGGCGGGAAATTCAAACCGACTGAAAATTCAAATTTAGGGGGGAACCTCTACTACTGCACGTACATCAGATTATAATTTAGTGACTTTACATTACTTTATAGTATTATGAGATGGCTTATATAATTGCGTCACCTATCCACCAATCCTCAACTTTTAATATATTATGACGTCATTTAATCACGTGACAATATTTTATATTTAATTTTAAGAAATGAACAAAAATGTGGTGTTACGGATTAAGGTTACTCGTTATCAACTGAAATAATTACTTTGTGACAAACTTACCGCTTGTATAAATTAAAATATATCCAAAAGGATCGAAATTTATTAATGGCAACATTTCAAATTAAAAATTAAATCAAACATATTTCGTGATAATGTGTACTTATGAACCCAAAGGATAGAAGAGCAAATTTGCCACATAACATGCCGTACTAGATTCCCCCTCCTCCTAGTGAATTACATAGGTCAATGAACTGCTGACTCTGCAATTAAATAAACACCGGATGCACAAGTACAATGAACCGCGGATGTCGCATATCATGTTACATAGGTCAATGGACTGCTGAGTCTGCAAATAAAATAAACACAGGATGTGCAAGTACAATGAGCTGCTGATGCTGCATATTGGCTACGTAGGTCAATGAACTGCTGACTCTGCAAAGAAAATAAATTGCTAACATTGAAAATGCAGTCAGATATATATTCATGCTTAATAAATTTTTGTGTATTTGTAATAAATAATTCCTTCTCGTCGTAAAAAGCTATGACGTCACAGTTTTTTTATATCAAAAATTTGAAAGCTGTTTTGATTCGGACTATTCCGTGACAGCGCTGTACCTAATACCCTCCCGATCGTAAAATTTTTCTCTTCGGCAGGCAATTTTTATACTTAGTTAGATTTATTATAATTAATACAATAAAACTGAACCAGTAACCGGATGTGTGATATCATGCTGTAAAAGTCGACTGATTGAAATTTTTGTCATTGGCGTGCTGGTGAAGGGGGTATAATTCAGATTTTTAGTACATAAAGAGAAAAGAAAAAATATGTTGAAACCAGGAACTCTAGATTTTCAGTCTAACTCTCAATAGTTATTTCAACTAGATATAAATTAAACAAAAAATAGTGTTTCAATTGATTTTATTTTAATTCACAATCACAATTTGAATTAAACAGTACGATATATTCTTATGATAAGTATGGTACAATATACTTGAGTCTCTCCATCAGTCCAGCAGCAATTATTTCACTGCAGAACCTCTGAAAGTCACAATGTTCATCTAAATAGCTTTCGCATGAGAATACCTAGGGAAGTCGGTTCGAGCCCCACCTTCTGCGAAGTAATTTTCATACATATTTATTATCCACAAGAAGTGGTTCGGATCCCACTATAAACTGTAGGGCCCTGTCTCCTTTACTTGTACAAGTCTAGGCTTATCAGAGTCTTTCAAGTGATTTGGAAGGCGGTTAAAACATTAAGCACTACTTAGTTTTGAAATTTTACTTAAAATTTTCTATCAGTTTCAGTATATTCACATTTTACATTGAACATAAATCATTAATTGCTTTTCAAATCTATATTTTTCATCAGAATCTTTAAGAAGTACTGAATAGTTTCTTTATGAAGGTAACGAATACAAGTTTAAGAATAACAGATCTTACGTATTTTTGTTCACAACTTCTATGAATTCAAAATATATATTTTTTTATTTTTCCTGATATTTACAAAGATATTGGCTAGACACTGTAATAGTATACCTTTATTATCAATGGATTCGTTCATAAACGAGGAAGATGGAAACATGATATGAATATCTTAAATATAAGAGAAAAATAATGAACGGCTTTTCAGCTAACAGGTGTTTAAATTTTTAAACGTTTACAGAATTTCTTATATAATTCATTACTACATACTAAAATAATATACTCCATTCATATGATGCTAAAATATAAAAACAACTAATCTATTGTCTTCATCCTCTTTGAAATCTTTGCTATAAATCAGAGCTTTAACCATATGTGATAAGTTAAAATAAACTTTCTCATCCACAAAATTTCTTTAATCATAAGAGAATATTCTTTCTATAATATTAGTTTATTCTATGCTTTTGAATAAATGTTTTTTAAATAAAAAAATTTCTGCACACATCTAATTCCTAAGACTTTCGAAGAAGCTGTTTTAAATAAAAATCTAAATACCATCTAATCAACTAGCGGATTGAATTGTTTTACATAAATATATACAGGGTCCATAAAAATAGCGTCAAGTGTTTTATAGAATATATAGTGATTTTTGTTTCCTACTAGAGATATTTTCCAGAATATTTTTCTTTTATATTTCGTTCACAAAGAGCCGTTGATTCTGTTAATTTATTATAAAAAAAATTCTGACTTTAAGTACTTGATGTATACGTACAAAAATTATCAATTTTAATTCCTAATAATTTTTAAGTTCTCAATACACGGGTTTGAGGGGTATATACGTGTAATTGAAATTAAGTTTTTATTAACAATTTTGGCTTAATAATTTTTATATACTCTACAATGTGTAACATAAAAGCATTGCCTGGGAAAAAAAAGAATTGTAGGTTCTGTATTTATTGTTTTCATAAAGCACTGTAACATTTCCAAATCTTCTTGGTTTTTTAATTTTACTTGGTCCTTGAGTGATTACATTTGAAATTTTACACAAATTCTTCTGGTAAAATAAAAAATTGCTTGATTTTATTTATTTCAACAAATTTACAGTAATTTTATAAATTTCTGAAAAGTTTATATAGAGAGTATTTGGTAGAAAAAAATATCTTGCATTTAACTACAATTTTTATTTAATACGTTAAAAAGGATGCAACTTTATTGTGAACGATTTTTCTTATTCTCGACACCTGCTCTGGCGTCATTGAAAGAAGAATCCTGTAGATTTTGCCTCTTTTAACGCGTCGTATACCACTTCCATTAATTTATCCACGAAATTGTGATAATACAACCCCCTTCATGATAATCCACCATAGAAGACAGTAAATTTATTCAATAATTCCCATATCTCGTAAAGTATTTATATGTGTATCATATCTCAAACCCAGACTGATATTAATGCGAATCATGTCGACAATGATGTTTGGATCCGTGTTTTCATTCCAATCCAATCTACGCCCGTCAGGGGACGTTTTTTGATATTTACAGACCGAATTTACATCATACGGCCGTTCTTCATCATCGCTGTTTCTGTTTTCATTCCGTCCCAGTTCGTGCTCATCTTCTTCCTCTGGTGGCGAAAACAATTTTGATATAATGTTTCTATATTTCCAACTATAATCGAATCCTGTATCATTTACTTATGGAGATAATTTTTCTTTCTCGAATGTCTTAGGCTGTTTTGAAGAAGAGGTGGATGCATGCTTTTTGGTGGCGTGCACACTCTGAAACATGTCTTTTTAAGCTGCCTTTTCTATTAAATGTTTTATTACACATAGTACAATAAAAGGGGCGGTTTTTATGGATATTAGTATGGCGGCTTAGACCGCTAACTTTTTTATTCTTGGCAATTGGCCCACCCCCGAAATGTGTTTGGCAATCAGAGAGCTCCGACAGGAAGTCTAAGCTGGCGGGAAATTCAAACCGACTGGAAATCCAAATTTAGGGGGGAAACTCTACTACTGCACGTACATCAGATTATAATTTAGTGACTTTACATTACTTTATAGTATTATGAGATGGCTTATATAATAAAATTTTTAAGAGACGTCTAGATGTCGTGATTGATAGGTACTTGGTATATTCATATACAAGGGCTATGAATTCTATTTATAATAATTCAATTTCAAATAATTTTGTGCTGAAAGTTATACTTGGTGAATTATTAGTAATACGTTTTAATTTGAAAAGTTCTTTATTTTTTTACAATCTTGGTTTAACAATTTTATTTACTTAATTATATTACTTCTAATACTTAAAACACACTCGAGGCCTTGGAAAAATAGTGAGCAGTAGATTCTATTTCTATGGTTTTCATAAAACCCTGTATCATATCGAAGTACTCCTCGTTTTTCCAACTATACTTCCAAGTCAAAAAGTTTGAAATATCTATCTTAGGCGTTTAATGTTTAATTGCTTTCATGTTAGGATTACGTACAATGTAATTGACTTATTTAACTTAAAACCGAACTAACACGAATAATATGAAATAAATATAAACTATAAAGAAAACTTATGAAAAATTAACCAAAAGAATAAAATTACTGAAAAACAAATGATTGAAAAGAAAACTATTGAAAAATAGTGGAAGCACGAAGGAGTTTCGTATTTTTTCACTTTTCCTACGTTTCACATTTTTTAATTTTTCCTACATGCTTCCACTATTTTTCAATCGTTTTCTTTTCAATCATTTGTTTTTCAGTAATTTTATTCTTTTGGTTAATTTTTCATAAGTTTTCTTTATAGTTTATATTTATTTCATATTATTCGTGTTAGTTCGGTTTTAAGTTAAATAAGTCAATTACATTGTACGTAATCCTAACATGAAAGCAATTAAACATTAAACGCCTAAGATAGATATTTCAAACTTTTTGACTTGGAAGTATAGTTGGAAAAACGAGGAGTACTTCGATATGATACAGGGTTTTATGAAAACCATAGAAATAGAATCTACTGCTCACTATTTTTCCAAGGCCTCGAGTGTGTTTTAAGTATTAGAAGTAATATAATTAAGTAAATAAAATTGTTAAACCAAGATTGTAAAAAAATAAAGAACTTTTCAAATTAAAACGTATTACTAATAATTCACCAAGTATAACTTTCAGCACAAAATTATTTGAAATTGAATTATTATAAATAGAATTCATAGCCCTTGTATATGAATATACCAAGTACCTATCAATCACGACATCTAGACGTCTCTTAAAAATTTTATTATATAAGCCATCTCATAATACTATAAAGTAATGTAAAGTCACTAAATTATAATCTGATGTACGTGCAGTAGTAGAGTTTCCCCCCTAAATTTGGATTTCCAGTCGGTTTGAATTTCCCGCCAGCTTAGACTTCCTGTCGGAGCTCTCTGATTGCCAAACACATTTCGGGGGTGGGCCAATTGCCAAGAATAAAAAAGTTAGCGGTCTAAGCCGCCATACTAATATCCATAAAAACCCGCCCCTTTTATTGTCAC